>PISX010010697.1:0-69079 GCA_004024625.1 Mellivora capensis
ATGGCTGCATAGTATTCCATTGTGTATATATACCACATCTTCTTTATCCATTCATCTGTTGATGGACATCTAGGTTCTTTCCATAGTTTGGCTATTGTAGACATTGCTGCTATAAACATTCGGGTGCATGTGCCCCTTCGGATCACTACGTTTGTATCTTTAGGGTAAATACCCAGTAGTGCAATTGCTGGGTCATAGGATTCTGCATTAGGAATTCCTTTTTAAAAAATTTTGTTAAAATTCAATTTAATGAACATATACAGTATTATTAGTTTCCAGAGGTAGAATTCAGGGACTCACCCATTGCTCATTGCTTCTAGTGTGCTCCTTAATGCCAGTCACCCAATTAGCCCACACCCCTCATACCTCTCCTCCAGCTACCCTCAGTTTGTTCCATATATTAAGAGTCTCTTATGGTTTTCATCCCTTTCTGTTTTGTCTTATTTTATTTTTCCTTCCCTTCCTCTATGTTCATCTGTTTTGTTTCTTAAATTCCACATATGAGTGAGATCACATGGTTTTTGTCTTTCTCTGATTCACTTATTTTGCTTAGCATAATACCCTCTAGTTCCATCCACATCCTTGAAAATGGCAAGATTTCATTTCTTTGATGGCTGAGTAATAATTATATATTATATATATATATATATATATATATATATCTCACAACTTCTTTATCCATTCATCTGTTGATAGACATCTGGTCTCCTTCCATATTTTGGCTACTGTGGGCATTGCTGCTATAAACATTGGGTGGCAGATGCCCCTTCAAATCACTGTTTGTATCTTTTGGATAAATCCTAGCAGTGCAATTCCTGGGCTGTAGGGTACCTCTATTTTTAACTTTTTGAAGAACCTCCATACTGTCTTCCAGAGTGGTTGCTTCACTTTGCATTCTCACCAATAGTGTCAGATGGCTCCCCTTTCATGCCATCCTCACCAATATCTGTTGATTCCTGACTTGTTAATTTTAGCCATTTAGCCATTGGTTTGAGGTGATATCTCCTTGTGGTTTTCCTTTGTATTTCCCTGATGCTGAGTGATGTTGAACATTTTTTTATGCCTGTTGGCCATTTGGATGTCTTCTTTGGAGAAATGTCTTTTCATGTCTTCTGCCCATTTCTTGATTTGTTTATTTGTTCTTTGGGTGTTGAGTTTGATAAATTCTTCATGGATTTTGAATACAAGCCCTTTATCTGACAAGACATTTGAAGATATCACCTCCTATTTCATAGGTTTCCTTTAAGTTTGTCAACTGTTTCTTTTGCTGTGCAAAAGCTTTTTATCTTGATGAAGCCCGAATAGTTCATTTTTGCTTTTGTTTTTCTTGCCTTTGCAGACATGTCTTGCAAGAAGCTGCTGCAGCCAAGGTCATAGAGGTTGCTACCTGTGTTCTCCTCTAAGATTTTGATGGATTCCTGTCTCACATTTAGGTCTTTCATCCATTTTGAGTCTACTTTTTTTATGGTGTAAGGAAATGGTTCAGTTTCATTTTTCCGCATGTGGCTGCCCAATTTTCCCAACACCACTTGTTGAAGAGACTGTCATTTTTCCATTGGATATTCTTTCCTACTTTGTCGAAAACTAATTGATAATAAAGTTGAAGGCCCACTTCTGGGTCCTCTATTCTGTTCCATTGATCTATGTGTTTTCTTTTGTGCCTGTACCACACTGTCTTGATGATTACAGCATTGTAATGGGGCTTGAAGTCCAGAATTGTGATCCCACTGGCTTTGATTTTCTTTTCAACATTCCTCTGGCTATTTGATGTCTTTTCTGTTTTTGTTTTGTTTTGTCTCGTTTTGTTTTAGGGTTGTTCATTTCAGCTCTGTGAAAAAAGTTGATGGTATTTTAATAGGGATTGTGTTGAATGTATAGATTGCTTTGGGTAGCATAGGCATATTAACAATATTTATTCTTCCATGCATTAGGAATTCTTTATCAAATTCTTTAGCAAATTTTCTAAGATTCCTTATCCTGTCAACATTCCTAACATTTCTTTTTTTTTTAAATTTTTTATTTATTTTTTTAGAGAGAGAGAGGGCGAGCAAGAACTGGGGGAGGGGAGTAGAGGGAAAGAGAGAAGCAAACTCCATGCTGAGCAGGGAGCCAGATGTGGGGCTTGATCCTAGGACCCCAGGATCATGACCCGAGTCGAAGGCAGATGCTCAACCGACTGAACCACCCAGGGTCCCCCATTCCTAACATTTCTAAGGACAAGTCTGATACTTGAAAATGGAAAAATGGGCAATGTTTGGGAAGTGACAGGAAATAAATATGTGATTGATACCCACTGAAATATTTGTTCTGTACTCTTTCATTTTCATTTTTTAGAAGATCCATAGCACCCTATTTTCTTAAAACTAGTGTTTGGTTACTTGTTGAGTGACCTTTGTGAAAAAAAGAAAAAAAAAGATCAAATCTTCATTTTTTATGTTGCAAGTATTTTCTAAGGACAGCTGAAATAAAATAATGCTTCTAGCTACTTGTTATAGTTGACAAACATTTATTCCTATTTGCTGTAACATTTGTTTCCCCTATTCCTAAGGCCTGATATGATGACAGACAGTGCTAATAAAGCACATAAAACTCAGAAAACTCATAGTGACTCATTTGTAAATTTGGTTTCCCAAAGTTATTTCATTGTATCTTTTCATCTGTCACAGTTTACTGTTTCAGTGAAAACCATGCAATTTCTAATTGGTCTTTATAAGAAAATTGGATTTTTTGTTAATATTTGTTAGGCTGTGCATTCATCATTTTCTGGTATGTTTAAATTTTTTTATTATATGGATATAAAAATGACTATAGCACTGTTTAGGTGGTACAGACTAATAAAAGAACTGTTGAATTTACTTCGTGTGGAAACTGCAATTTAATAATGTGAGGTCTAAAATCAAATACAGAACAATACTTTTGTGCTAATTTTATGCTGGCCTATTGGCTTTTCTTTGCATTTTTGCTTTGATACATAAGCTTTTTCATAATTCTTATAATCAAGTGTAGGACCTACAGTTTTTCACTTTTACTGTCATTTGTGTTTTTGATTAGATATCTAGGTAAATTAAACAATGTAGACATATAAACCAAGCCTTAAAGTTTGTTTACATATTAATGAAATAAAATCAATCAATTTTTCTTACATTTTTAACAAATACACCAACACATATTTGAATGTTTTAAAATTTGGGGCACCTGGATGGCTCAGTTAGTTAAGTGTCTGCCTTCAATTTAGGTCATTATCTCAGGGTTCTGGGCTTGAGCCCTGCATTGGGCTCCCTGCTCAGTGGGGAAGCCTACTTCTCCCCCTTCCTCTGCCTGCCACTCCCCCTGCTTGTGCTCATTCTCTCTCTCTCTCTCTCTGTCAAATAAATAAAATCTTAAAAAAAAATTCAAGCCATCATTCAAGTATTTCCAATATAAAGAAAAAAACAACTTAAACATTTTAACTAATTCATCCATTTCACATAGGTTTTTATTTTGGTTCAATGACTTCATCAAAGTATCATTAACAATAACAATTAACATTTCATTTTTGTTTTCCAGCTATCTTCACCAAAAATTTACCTGAGAAATCACACAGTTGTTAGTGAAAAACTAAAAAATGGAAAGTTTATTTTTCTCTTTAATTTAGTAATAATCAACTCAGACAAAAGGCCATTATGTTCAAAAATACAGAAGAAAAATATAGTCATTGATTGCTGAATATTTCAGCTCATATCTTCAAAGGTACAAAAAAAGAAAGAAAGAAAATCAATATAAATAAAGCAATTAATTCAATGTGATGTTTTACAAAAGACTAGGTAGAAATTAATAATATGAACACTATACCTGTAATAATATGAACACAATAGCTATAAATCTGGGAGGTGAGAGCTACACTTTAAGAAATTGCTTAGCCATAAAGTCCTTCTTTGTTTTGCCTTCCAAAGAATTGACATAAAGGAAATAATTCTTTTTTGGAACCGCAATTTGCCACTTTGCTGTCAAACAATAGTCATTGACAAGCCAGAGTTGGGATCTGAGGTGTGAAAATGGAATGATGACTGTGAAGAAAAGTACTTTTAAAAATGTATGTAGGTGTTAACTCAGTAGTGTTACTAGCCTCCATTTACACTTTGGTGGTGCATCCTTAGAACATATGTCCAGCATCAAAGACTATTCCCTGAAACATCATTGGATCAAACTGAAGTCGGGTGACACGTTTCAGGCTGAACAGACCTGTTAAGATGACATTTTCAGGAACAGGAAGAGCACTGAGACTTGAGGATCTGAGATGTGAATCTGTTCTCATGCTCTCAATACTGAAAGGACACAGAAGGTGCTGAAATATCCCAAGTGTCATCACTTCCTGGTGAGACTGGCACATATTTGAGTGATTTTAGAGACTGTACTAAGACACTTCTTATGATGGAACTATGTTGGTGAAATTTGTAACAGAGTATCTAATTTTTCTCATGCAAAAATCTTATTTGTCTTTTTAAAACCCATATCTTTTCTGAAGTGCAAAAGAAGGAAGTTTCCTAGCCAAAACAAATTCAAAAGTAGATTGAGGATAAACCAAGTAAAAGATTGCAGAAATGCCTGCTTTCCATCCTTTTACACTCTCTCCCTCTCACATCACTTTCCTTTCCTGGGGCTCTCTTCTGAGGCAAGCAGCTTCCTTTGAGATATTGGCAAGAATCTTCCTCAAAAGTACTGTGAACTTGAAAGGAAAATGGGATTTGTAACTATTTCAAAAGTATCACTCACCTCTCTGCCAGACCAAAAGTGTTTCTTTTCTTCAAATTTGATTTCCCTCCAAATATAATGAAGAACTATAATGCCAGAATACTTCAGGCTGATATACCTGAGTTACCTCATTGTAACCAGTCTCTAAAAGCCTTTTCAGTGTTATAGGTACAAACTATTTAATTGCTACCAAATAAAGATGTTGTACTTGGATTACAATCCATAAGAGTATTGAACAACCCTGACAAAATGTTACAAGGGTTTGAGAAATGCATGTATTTGAGTACAATTTAAAGTACATGGATACTAGGGATGCTCATCACAGAACTCTAAAAGAACACTTTGTTATAATACATTTTGCAAATAAAACAGAATAAAATTATTCCATCTCTGCACTGAGTTCTCAACGGAAGCATTGATTTGTAAGGAAGTACATGCTTCTAGTAGGGTAGGCATAGAAACAGAAGATAATCTTTTTCCCCTCTCTGTTTTCTAGAACATATATCATATAGCCTGCCAGCAAATGGAAGAACTTATGTTTTCTTCTTATTTTCTTCCATCCAAACATAAGTGATATGGCTGGAATTAAGTTCTAGAAAGTCATCAACTTAAAATACCAGACATATTTGTTTTTCTTATTAGCCTTTGGCCTGGGAATTCATTTATCATTATTTTATCAGAGAAAGAGCTAATACTTGTTTACATTATGGAGTATAATTGAATAGAGCTAAATCCCATGATAGTTAGGTACTATAGAGTACAAACTAATAAATTTAGGAACAGTTTTATTAGGCTTTCAGAAATTTAAGAGACATAGCTTGGAAAAATGTAGCAGCAAAAAAGAAGAGGAAGGGGAAGAGGGAGGAGGAAGAGAAGGAGGGAAAAGGAAAGAAGAAGAAAAAGAAGATATAGAAAAATGATCACCTTGCAGCTGACAATCTGTGATACTGGATAATCACTTGCAATGCTACTGGCAACACCAACATACCAAGGTACTATATACAATCGGGAGAGAAGGAGGTGGGGAGAAGGTAAGCCAAGGTGCAACAGACTCCTTTAATTAAAAAAGAGAGCAAAAAGACTTTTGGTACAGTGAAGGAAAACATATTAATAAAAAAATAATGATTTGAATAGATAAGGACTCAATTACAGTTGGACATGGGACATGATGTATCAGGTGATATATCAGACAAACTGCTTCCTTTCTAAATATGCAACAGCAATTTTCATCTGGCCTAGATTAAATTACCTTTCCAACATACAGATCACTAATTCACACCCAAAATGGAAATGTATTTCTTTCCTATTTCATTGTTCAACTATAGATGTTAGAAACAATAAACCTGGAACTTTAGCTGCTCAAAATATTTATGTCAAAGAACTGAATCTTACTTCAAGAAGCCTGAGCACTTTTCATGGAATATAATATAGCTAAATGGTTTGAGGGAGATGCTTAATTTTTTTCCACACCAAATATCATATATGCAAAGTGATTATCTGATGATAAGCTGGAAGAATTCCATTAAAATTTTTCTAATTAAAAAAGCTTGTGACAATGAATTTTTTAAAATTTCTTTATTTTTTTTATTTATTTTTTTTTAATTTTTATTTTTTTATAAACAATTTTTTATCCCCAGGGGTACATGTCTGTGAATCGCCAGGTTTACACACTTCACAGCACTAACCATAGCACGATGGAATACTATGCAGCCATCAAAAGAAGTGACAATGAATTTTTAAAAGGATTGTCATCATAATTTTCCCCCTTGACATCCTCTATTTTCTTAAGTAGAGAGCAACATAAACTTTTAGAAAAAGGTGAAATTAGTCATCAAAAATCAAACCACTCAATCACCAATGAATAGTTTTCTTGTTTTAAACAATTTCACAAAGTTTTAAATTTGATATTCAAATATATGTATATCATATAGCAAAACTTTATCATTTTTATAAATTTTTATGCCAAGAATATTTTCATTAATTTATATAATTATTTTTACTTACCTTATTTTGCATCAATGCAAAAGAAAAGTCTTGATTTAGAAGCTTGATAAAATATAACCATTGTTTAATATTTTCCTCTGTCGAGGTTCTTTTAAAATCTTATTTTAATAGGCCAGATAAGTTTACTTATGTTTTACTCTCCCTTAATACTGTTACTATAAATGAACATATATTTTGTTGCTATGAAAAATCCAATTATAAATCCCTTGCTAAAATGAATTCTTAATTTTACAAATAGAGCTAAGACTAATTAATATCTTATTAACATCACTTTCCATTTTTAAAAGTTTTACAGTTGCAATCTTACAAAATTGGAATGTTACCCACTAAAAGTTCTCATTTTGAAAACATAATATAAAGCAAAATGATAAAAATTTCTCTTAAGAATGGTTGTAGACCATACAAGAAAGAGTTTGGTTATTTGCCTTGGTAATTTTTATCACTTAATTCATGATATTCCTATCTGTTGTACTACAGCGCATTGCAATGATTATATTGCTTTGTAACTTTGTGTTAAATTATTTCAGTGAAAGAAAGCATTTATGGTCTATGAAGTATTAAACTCACAAAAGCAGTTTTTTCAGTGCTTTGAGTAATAAAGATATTTTTATAACCCTAGTGTATATTGTTATAGTAAGAAATAACTATTGGTTTGATTGGAACTAACTAAAACAAAGGTTTGCTTATTTTCTCTTCAAGCCATATGGTTCTGAGTTTCTTGGTCTCTTCAACTCTACTATTCTTCATTCAAGTGCAGTTCCTAACCATAAAGAGTATATTTAAAATAAACAACAGTACTCAATATAACAATATATTTTTTAAATGAAATAAAAGGGATAATTTATGAAATGTCAAAAATATAGCCCCCTACTCAATAAAACTTCCCTACATTTTAAGATGTTGGATGATAACCTCAGCATTGTTGCCAATTAACTGTGGGAGCCTAGGCAAGTCTGTTCTTACTTTTGAGTTTCAATTTACTTATCTGGGAATAGAGTACATACTATTTAGGAAGGGACAAACAATATTGCATAGCTGTAGGGTATGAGCCCAAACTTTCAGACATGTAGATCTGAGAGTGAAACCCAACTTACAGATATGTGAAAAGGTATGATTTGGGGCAAGTTCTGCACAGTTTGTAACTGTGGCTATATTAGTAAAATGGGAATAATTATATTTTCCATGTACTGTAAAGAGCTGGTACCTCGTACCTAGCATCTCTATGAAGTGATTGATACCCTCTAAGTTGCCTTCTAATTCTCTAATCCTAAAATTCCTTTTACTATGATCTATCTGTATGTATGAGCCTACCACATGAATGAGGAAATAACAATACAAAATACATCAGTAGAGTTATTAAATCTGTGACAACATTAAGAATTATTAATAAAAACATGAATCTGCCATATGGGGAGATGAAAATGCATTATTTATTTAGTATGAAGAACGTGTTGAGTTCATGAATACAAGATAATAGAAGGTAATATCTAGGGAGGCTTTGGAAAGATATGAAAAAAAGAGGCTGAATAATGTTTACATTCTTTCAGACAGATTATAAACTTTCTACATTCTTGCAGACATTATGATTGCTCTATGGACAAAGAGTAAATTCACAAGGATGCTATTGATGGTCTTGGGAGTAAGCAGGTAATTTGGGAACTTCTGCTACCCTCTATATGACTTGGTTTTAGTGAGTATGAAGAAACCTATGCTCCCGTTTTTGTTACCTCACTTGATCAACCAGTTGTACATTTCTGGTGGAAGAAACATGTAGCATTAGGCTTTGATAGATGTATTCCTCATGATATAGTAGTTCTTTGAACTGGCTTTGTTTACAAGCAATATTGGTAGCTTGCTTCTTTGTTTACCCTATCTGCCTCTTGCTGCCAACATTTCAAACTCTCTTACATTGACTCCTTACTCCTTGGGCATTCTCTCTCCATCAAACTCTCCAGTAAATTCTCACCCCTCGTTAAAGCCTCCTGTATATATTGAACTACTGCTTCTGAAGAGGTGAATGTGGCAGGAGGAAAAGTATCAATTGTGTTTTAAATTTATGACCACTGACCACTGTGGCAACTTAACACTCCCTAACAATTCCATTGAATTTTCTAGAAAATGTGTTGTCCCTTTTATGCAATGACTATTTCATATCTTTACCTTATACTTAAACTTCCTTTTCCTGACTCACGCCCAGCTGCTTGGTATATTTTCGTACTTCTTTCACTGAGAAAGAAGAAACAATTATACAAGTACTACTTCATCTTCCCACCGCTTAATATATGATCCACTGAAGCTGTAACAAAATATGCTGCTTCCACTTTTGTAATTTTGATCAAAATACTTCTGCTTCTTCTAAGACCAATCTCAACATATGGGCATGAAATCCAACACCATTTCATCTGATCAAGGATTTTGCTTCTGAAATCATCTCCTCACTACTTTATTAATTCTACTCTTCACTTCACCAACATAAAATATGTCATAATGTCTCTAATTTAAATATATAACCCTTTCCCAATATTGCTATCCAGCTCTCTTTGCATATCATTGCACCTACTTTGGGAAAACCCTTTACATTTGTTTTTTCTAGATTTTCACATTTTGTTCTAACCCCCATCATATTTGTTTCTACTACTACTCAGAAATTTCTTTGGTCTGTAGATAGGATAATGCTACACCACCCTCATTTGGTAACTCTCAACATGTCCAATGTCACAAATATTTCCTGTATGTTGTCTTCTAGGAATTTTACAATTTATGGTCTTACATTTATACCTCAATCCATTTTTTTAATTTAAATTCAACTAATTAACATTCAACTAATTAGTTTCGGAGGTAGAGGTCAGTGATTCATTAGTCTTATATAACACCCAGTGCTCATTACATCACATGCCTCCTTAATGTCCATCACCCAGTTACCTTATCCCTCCTCCCCTCCAGCAACCCTCAGTCTGTTTCTTATGATTAAGGGTCTCTTATGACTTGTTTCCCTCTCTGATTTCATCTTGTTTTATTTTTCCCTCCCTTTCCCTATAATCCTCTGTGATCCAGTTTAAACCCAGAACCTGAACATGATACCAAAAGCACTAAAAACAAAAGCAAAACATTAATAAGTGAAATTACATAATCTATAAAGATTCTGCACAGCAAAAGAAATAATCAACAATATGAAAAGTCAATCTATGGAATGGGGAGAAAATACACATCTTCTACCTGATAAGGGGTTAATATCTAAAATGTGTAAGGAACTCATGTAACTCAGTAGCATAAAAACAACAATTCCATATCTTTAAAAGGGCAGAGTTACTAAATGGATATTTTTCCAAAGAAGACCTGAAAAAGGCCAAGAGATTCATGAAAGGTACTCCACATCACTAATCATCGGGAAAATGTAAACCAAAACCATAATCAGATTATCACCTCACACCTGTTAGACTGGCTATCATCAAAAAGGAAAAAGATAACAAGAGTTAGTGAGGGAGCTCTTGCGCACCTGTGGTGGGAATGTAAACTGATATAGCCACCATGGAAAATAGTATGGAGATTCCCCCTAAAGTTAACAGTGGAATTACTTTTCCATCTAGCAACCAACTTCTAGCTATATATTAAAAGTAAGTGAAATCAAGATATTAAAGAGATTTATGCACTCCCATATTCATTGCAGCGTTAATCATAATAGCCAAGGTATGGAAACAAACTAAGTTTCCAAAGAGATAAATGGATAAAGAAGATGTGGCATAAGTTTGTAAAGGAATATTATTTAGCCATGAGAAGGAAGGAAAGCCTGACATTTGTGATAACAGAGATGAACCTTGAGAATATTCTTTTAAGTGAAGCAAGTCAGAAGAGGAAGAAAAATTCTCTGCGATATCACATGACTGTGGGGTCCAGAAAAGCTGAACTTGTAGATATAGAGAGTAGAATGGTCGTTGCCCATTATGGAGGAGTAGGAGAAGTGGGAGATGTTGGGCAGAGTAAAAAACTTTCAGTTATAAGTAGAAGTCCCGAAGAGCTAATGTATTGCATGGTCCATGATTCCTGTAGTTAATATGATTGTATTACAGACTTGAAAACAGCTAAGAGAGTAGATCATAAGTGTTCTCACCACAGAGAAGAAAGGGTAATTATGTAATGTGATAGGGGTGTTAGCTAATGCTAGGGTGGTAATAATTTTATGTATATATACTCACATTTTCTACTCCTAAAACTTGCTCAATGTTATAAGTCAGTTGTATTTTAGTGTATCTGGAGAAAAAATAAATAAAAACAAAAGCTACTATTAAAAAAAGAAATTACTTTTGTCAACATCAATAGTGGCTTTCAGACTTAGCAAATTTAATTTCTGAACCTATCTTATTTCCTCAGTATTTAACCCAGGTGAAGATTTTTCTCTCCTAGAGAATAAGCATTTGAAATTAACATAGTCAACACTGACCTTTTAATTTCCCACCAAGTACCGCTTTCTTCCCAACTGTGCCTCCCTAAATTCCTTCTCTCAGTTGATTATATATATTTCACTTAATTGTACAGGTCAAACAACTAAGGATTATGGTTCCCTTTTTTCTACCCCTTGATACTCAGTTAATAAGCAAGTTCTTTTAGATTTTTCTTCAAAATATATTCTGAATCTGACCACATCTCATCAACTCTTCTACTTTTGCTTTGGTCTAAGTATCTCCCTCATTTATAAAGCAATAATCTTTTTAACCTGACATATTGCTTTGCTTCTCTCTACACTTTCCCTGGTATAGTCCTATTATAATAGTTAGATTTACCATTTAATACTATAAAAAATTCATGTAACTTCCCTGAATAAACCTACAGAGGTTTCACACTGCACTGAAAATTAAATCTGAACCTTCTTCTGTGACTTACGAAACCATTTCTAAAAAATATGGTCTCTTTTCCTCTCTGATCTTATGGCCTACTACTCTTCTCTACCATCATTCTCCAGGCATGCAGAGTTTCTGTTTGGGCATAGAATACTCTAGTCTTTTCCCTGTTCTGTGAACTTTGAGACTCTACTTGACCTTCCTCTGTGAAGACGGTGACATTCTGGGAGATGTTGATAGCTGGTAGAAATTATTTATTACATTATTCAGTTTCCATTTCTTTCCTTTTTTTAAATTCAATTTTGGTGCAGCTGTAAATCAACTTTTTTTTTTTTTGGCCTGCTTAAAAGGTAAGCATGTTGCTCAATCCTAGCAAATCAGTTTCTTTATCCTGGGAATTTGTACTTTGAATTTATGTAGGGGTGGACAGAGTTTATACTTATTGAATACAAAGGCTGAAATTCTGAAATAACTATTTGTTAGGTTTTGCAGCAATTCCTGGAAATAACCTTATTTGAATTCTTTCTGAGACTTTGGGTTCAGTAATGTATTTGTCAGGGCTGTCTTGGCAAAGTACCACAGATTGGGAGGTTTAAACAATAGAAATTTATTTGACATAGATTTGTAGTCTAGAAGTCCAAAATCAAGGTATCAGCAGAGTTGGTTTCTTCTGAGACCTCTCAGTGGCTTGTAGATAGCCTTTATTCTGTGTTTTCACATGGTCTTTCCTTTGTGCATGTCTGTAGCCTAATCTCTTCTTCTTATCAAGACATCAGTCATTTTGGATTAGAGCCTACCCATAAGACCTCACTTAGTTTAATTGCCTCTTTAAAGGTACTATTTCAAAGCCTCTGCCTTCGGCTCAGGTCATGATCCCAGAGTCCTGGGATCAAGCCCCGCATCGGGCTCTCTGCTCAGCAGAGAGCCTGCTTCCTCCTCTCTCTCTCTCTGCCTGCCTCTCTGCCTACTTGTAATCTCTGCCTGTCAAATAAATAAATAAAATCTTTAAAAAAAAAAGGGGGGGGGCGCCTGGGTGGCTCAGTGGATTAAAAATGGATTAAAGGTACTATTTCCGAAAACTGTTCATATTCTGAAGTACTCGGGGTTTGGGACTTCAATAAGTACAATTTTGGGGGGAGGACACAGTTGAACCCGTAACAAATAATCTGTTTGATTTTAAGACTGACCTGTAATCTCCCAATACACATACATGTTTTGTTTTGCTTTTTCTGAATCAGTCTCTGTTGCTTGCAAAGTACTCAAACAACTATAATGGACCATAGTCTCTCTCTCTATATATGCACATATACATATATATGTGTATGTGTGCATACGTATATATCAGGTTTAGAATTCATTGAATTGAGCCATTATGCCATTTTATGTCCTATTTGCAGTGAATATAAAAATATATGGTCATTTAGTTGCGTGAAAGGAACCTTAGGAGGCATAACTGAATATGGACACTTTTGCTACCTTTATTTAGGGCTAAACAATTTTTTTGAAATTTTATATTCATAGATTTCTTTTTCTCCTGGCAACTGTGGGAATTTTTATTTGTTCAAAGTGAAAGGAAAGTCACTGGGGAACAGTGGAGAAATAGCAGCCACCTTTGATTAAGCTTATACCAAACTAAAATGAGAGTTTTAAGTTTGTACATGTTTTACATATCATACTTTATTTTGTTATTGAAAATCTTATTTCCCTAACAAAATGAAGAGTAATTTCAGCCATTTATGTAAATCCTTATTAAAGCATTATTATTTATTTATTTACTCTCAAAGAATGACAAAGTACCATATTACATTTGTCATCTGAGGCAGTGAGTTACACATTGAGACATCTGGTCTACTCTACACATGGATCCTTATAGCCAAATAAAAAAAGACATTATATGTACATAAAACTCCAAATAGTATATAAAATCAAAATATAAAATATAATCAGAAGGTTCTTCATTTCCTAACCTTTGTTCAACAATTTCTCAACATGTATTTCTTTTTAAACAGCCCCAATTAATTATCCCCATGACACTTGAAAGTTAAATTGTTCAAAACTGGTTATATTATCCTCCTCTTGCCTTAAACTTAACTCCTGTTTCTATTTTTACACTTATCTATTTTTACTGTTTTTCATATACTCAGTTATCCAAGATACAGAACTTGAAATTACACATTTAAAAAAAAAAAGCTCCTTATTCAGTCAACCATCAAGGGCCATTTCCATTGAGTTACCACTTCACTGTCCGTCCATGATGATTAGGTGGAGATAACTGCATTATTCTGTTCTGGAACATCCCACTGCACTTCATAAGAGTAGTAAATGAAGAACTCAGCTGGCCTAATAAGAATCAAGTTGGATTAATTGATTGATTGATTTTTACTTATTTGGAAGGGGTAACCATATTTTTCAGAGATGCTACTGAGCTGGGAGAAGCTGGAGCTGCTGTGAGGTAGAAATCTGAGAATAAAACCAACCAGAGTAAAATCATGGTTTGACTATAGAGAAATACAGACATTAAAAACATTTTTGAACTCTTAGTTCTGTCCATTCCTGATGTTAGCAGCTACTTCTGAGCTTTGCAGTTCCCTGAGCAAATGAATTCTCATTTGTTGATTCAGTATGAGTTGGGTTCTTTTAATTTCACTAGAAATAATCCAGATTATTTCAACAGAGGATAAACGAAGAGTTTTATTTTAATATTTTATTATCAATCTATTTTATTTTAGAATTATATAAATTATATAATTAGTAATTTATTAATATCTCTATTAATAAATATACATTATTATTTATTAATATTTTAATATTTTGGAAGCCATTTTCCAAATATACTGACATGGGAGGCCCATGATTTCATCATCTCTACTTGGTTCTCCTATGGCATATTTAGATTATTAACACAACCTCTATTCCTTTACCCCTATGACCCAGTTTACAGAAGAATATCCACAGTTGGACTCTGGCTGTTCTTTCCTGGTGCAGAATAAGAAATACCGTGTGTGTGTGTGTGTGTGTGTGTGTGTGTGTGTGTAAGGAGTGGGAGGTATTATGCTCCACTTTCCTGAGGGTGGAGTACCTACAAAAATTATTTGGAATTTTCTGCATGAGAAATGTGTTCATTCTCTATCGCCCATTTACTTATTCAGTTATGTATTTGTTCATATTAGCATGGACTCATAGATATTTATTTTATTCTTAGAAATATATTCCAATACTAGATTAATTTTTTGCTCACAATGTTCCAGCTTTGGTCATTGGATAATCTTTCGGTTGGTTTATGTGTCTCTTGGAAATATTTCCATCATTGTGTTTGTTGTTTAGAGTACTTCCTTACTTTCTCTAATTATAAAATGCTCCAGGCTCATCCTGTATATTTCCTGCTTGTCTTAGAAGCAGCCCTTTCTCTGGAGAGTCCTGGCCCTTTTATTAGAGAATGACAGTTACAAAAAAGGATGTGGACACTAGGTGGGCTTATTATATGTAATATTTACCCATCTGTATCTACATCGAGCTAAACATGAGATAATATGTATTTCTCCAACTCCAAACTATTATCGTGGATTATTCTAGCCCTTTTTCCTTGTTTGTGTAATCTCCCATTCCAAGAGTGAGAAACCTGGCTTCCACAATTCACCATCTAGTGAATTAAATGTTCAATTACAGGACACATGTAGATGGTTTCCAAATTGTTAATCATACCCTTATAGGAGAAAATAAAATCATACCTGTGGATAGGGAAATAAAAGAATTTTTGTACTTATGTACTTTTTTGTACATAAGGAATGTACATAAGGAAATGCTTATGTACATTTCCTTCTGCTTTAGCCTTACAGATGCCACTCTTTTCCAATGTTAGGCCAGCAACATTTGGACCAGGCCCTTCAATGAGGCTGTTCCATATACTTATAACACAGTTTAATTTTTTTTCATAGTCTTTATTCCATTCTGAGATCCATCGAATTCGTAAATAATTTAATGTAATTTGTATATGTAAGTCTTATTATTTGGCTCTAAATTTCTGTGGGTTTGCAAATGCATAATGTCATCCATCCACCATTACAGTTTCATACAGAATAATTTTATCATCCTAAAAAAAGTCTCTTGAGTACTTACTCAATACATATAAACTTCTTACACAAAGGATGGCTTTTTATTTTAAAAATTTAAATTTAGAATAGATTTAGATTTATAGAAAAGTTGTGAAGGTACAAGAGAATTATCATTTAGCCTAAACTAAATTTCTTCTTTTTGTAGAGATTATGGTTTTTCCTTTTCTATGAGCTTAATAGTTTTGAGGAGTAGTAATTAGGGTATTCTGTAGAATGCCCCTCAATTGGAATTTATCTTCTGTTTTTTTCTCATGACCACACTGTTGTTGTGTGTTTCTGGACCCAATTCCAATATAAAGTGGTGATGGCTCTTCATATCAACAAGCAATGTTCAGGACACCAGCTGGGTGCCCTATAATATTTAACTTAATTATGATATTTATCTACTGACAGATAGCATCAAATCCCACAGGTTAAGTGTTCAGTCTAGAAGACTACCCTCTGCCTCCCATCTCAGACTCCTGTTACAAGCCCAGGTTGTTACCTTTGCTTCTGATGAACTGGCTATAAATCAAGGTTCTCAAAATTCACCCTTGGGTTCCCTCAATTTGCTAGAGCAGCTTACAGAACTCAGAAAACCCATTTACCCACTGAATTACTGTTTTATTATAAAAGGATACAACTCAGGAACAGCCAAAGGGAAAAGATGCATAGGGCAAGGTATGTGGGAAGGGGAACAGAACTTCTATGCCCTCTCTGGGCACAGTGTTGTCCCCACATAGTCACATGTCCACCAACATGGAAGCTCTCTGAACCCTGCTCTTTTGTTTTGTGTTTTTGTTTTTGTTTTTTTTTTAATGGAGGTGTCAGTATATAGGCATGACTAATTAAACCATTGGCCATTGACAATTGATTTGACCTCCAGCTCCTCTCCTCTCCTTAGAGATTAGGGGGTGGAGCTGAAATTTTCTACCCTCTAGTCACATGGTTGCCTCCATCGGCTACTGGCCCTCATCTTTAATTGCCTTCCAAAAATCACCTCAATAATATAACAAAAGACATATTTATCACTCTCAACACTTACATATTCCAAGTGTTTTGGGAGCTATGCATTAGGAATGGTAGATGAAGATCAAGTATATCTGTATATATATGGATGACCAAATACATGTTTCTTATAAATCATGATATCACAGCATTCTATTCTCTTCCATTAATCTGTCTACTCTTCCACTGATATCATGATATATTGATTATTACAGGTTTATAATAAGTATTGGAGTTGGTTGGTGTGAGTCCTCCTGCTTTGTCTGATTTTTTTTTTTTTTGGTATTGTGCTGCTTATTCTAGATTTGGTCTTTCAATTTAAACTTTAGAATCAGTTTGTTATATACACAAAATAGGGATATTTATTGGAAATCTGAAAATAAGACTTGGAAGAATTGACACAAATGATACTGAGCCTTTAAAACCATGGGCACAAAATATATCTTCATTTATTTGGATCTGTTTTGAATTCTTTTATTAGTTTTTTTTAGTTTTTCACTTAAAGATCCTGTATATATTTCTTGGATGTATATGTAAATATTTAATTAGTTTGATGTTACCATAAATTTGTCTTTTACATTTCAGTGTCTAATATTCATCATTGGCGTAGAGAAATGCAATTGACTTCAGTTTATTGACCTTATAGCTGTGATTTTACAATACTTACCATAAGTTCTAGGAGATAGTTTCTGATTATTTTGTGTTTTCTATACAATTGTGTCACCTATGAATAAAGGCAGTTATTTATTCTTTTCTAATCTGTGTATCTGATTTTTCTTTTCCTTACCTTATTGTACTAGGTAGAACTTCCAATACACTGTTGCATAAGAGTGGTGAAAGGGAAAATTGTTGTCTTTTTCTTGATCTTATAGGGAAGTCTTCAGTTTCTCACAACTATTATGTTACTTGTGGTGGGTTGGTTGTTGTTGTTGGTGGTGGTGGTGGTGTTTTGTAGCTATTCTTTATCAAGTTTAAATTCCCCTCTATTCCTAGTTTGCTAAGTGTTATCATGAATGAAGTCTTGTTTTTTTTTAATGCTTTTTCAGTGTCAATAAATGCAATCATATGATTTTGCTTCTTTATTTTGTCCCTGTGGTATATTACACCAATGGATTTTCAAATTTTGACACAGTCTTGCATGCTTGGATAAATTGCACTTTGTGGTCACATATAATTCTTATTATACAGTTTTGGATTCAAGTTTTTAATATTTAGTTGAAGATTTTTATATCTACAGTAATGAGAAATATTGATCTGCAATTTACTTTTCTTGTAACTTAATTGACTTGGGCGTAGGTCAATGCTGACCTTATAAAATGAGGAAGTGTTAGTCATTGCTTCCAAAAGCATCATTGGTATAACACATCATTGGTATAACATAATAAACCAATCTTTTTTATTTTTACATAGAAATTTTACTTTTTAGAACAGTTTAAGTTGACTGTAAAATTGAGGAGAAATACAGAAAAGCTCCATAAACCCCTGTTCCTCCCTGGACACAGTTTCCCCAAGCATCAAAATTTTGCATCACAGTGTTACCTCTGTTGCAATTCAAACCCATTTTGAAAAGTATTTGACTAATCAGTTTCTACCATGAAATATAGAGTTATATTGGAGGCAGTACCTCTTTATTTATGATTTATGTTATATTTCAAAGAGGTAAAGTCATGATCATAGTAAAAATTTATTGAAATCACAAAGTAGAATCTCTTTATAACCTTCATTCAATTACTTTATAAAATTCTTGGGAGCAGGTATCATGACCATATTTTTTTTATATCTCTCTGGTATATATGATATTGCAGAATGCTAAGCACAATGTAGATATTCAATAAATATTAATTGTCTGAAAGTTAATTTATATATTTGAAGTATAGTATTAAGATATGAAGCAGCAAAAAAGCACCTAAGAGTGTAAAATTATATATGCTTTCCCAACTAGACTGTAAGCCAATTAAAGACCAAAAAATTACATTCTCATTACCTTAGCCTAGCATTCACTTATAGGATGCACCTGATGAATTGAGAAATGAATAAGAATGAAATACATTTTATCCATGTATTTTTGAGATAGTGTGCATTGTTTCTGAGTCTTACAAGATTACAGGCCAAAACAATGAGAATTATTAATATAATATTGTGATAAAAATATATTCTACTTAATATATTTCCTCATTACATTCTAGCCTATAATGTAACTGGGCTGAGGAGGTATAAGAACTCTTCAGGAATGGCTTACAGTGTAGTAATTTATTTATAGGATTTATAGGTCATGGATGGAGGAATACATAGTTGGAATGATGATTAGTGTCCGATCTCATATACTTTTTCTCTGATCTAGCTTGTCCTTATCAGGAAATAGGCTCAGTTAGCTTGTGTTATTTTTAAGAAACTTTACTGACTTACCTTTTTCATGTAGATATATGTTCTATCTGGAATTTATTGAGGTGCAGACCAAAGTTTATTTTTTTAATTTACAATTTATTTAACATCATTTATCAGAAAGATCATATTTTCAGCATTGCAATGGTGCCTTCATGATTCATGATAGATAAATTAGGTAACCATATGTGATAGGTCTAAATCTGAGTTTACTATTTTGTTTTAGTGGTATGTTTGTATATCCCTATGCCATTTCACATCTTGTAAGTTATGGTAGATTTGAAATAAGTTAGATATATGATAATATAAGTTCTCTAGCTTTACTCTCCAAGATTCTTTTGGCTTTTCTGCTCGCATTTTCATATAAATTTTTAAGTCAGCTTGTGAAAAATCCTTGCATTTTAAATAGCATTGCATAAATCTATGATCAAGTTAGAGATTTGATGTCTTTATTATACTAAGGTTTATAATCATGAAACCTAACATAATCCTTCATTGTTTAGATCTCCTTAAATTGTCATACAAATGTTTTGTTAAATTTCTGTGTAGGGAACTTCCACATAATTTTTAGGTTTACACCGAGCTATTTGATTTTGATACTTTTATAGATAGTTTGCTTTGTAAAACTTCACTATATTCAGATCACTGCAATATTAAGATATATAGTTTATTTTACATATTTAACTTGTGTTCAACAACCCCCTTAAAATCACTAATTATAGTTTATTAGTGATGTTTTTATATTTTTCAATATACACATTCATGTTATATGAATAATGACAATTTTTTTACTTTCCAATCCTTACATCTTTACTTTTTGGGGGTGGAGTGGGGCTTATCTACTAGTTTGATCTTCCAGTGCATCAGTGAATAGAGTTGGCGCTAGTAAACATCATTGTCTTATATTTTATCTCAAGAGAAAATTTTCAATATTTTACAACTAAATATGGTATCATGTTTTGAAATACCTTATAGATTAAGAAAGTTTTATTGTTTTCCTAATTAGCTGACAGGGCTTTTTTTTAATTATTAAATGGGTAATGATTGTTATCAGATGCTTTTTTCAGATGACACTGTGATTTTATTACTTTAACTTGTTAATATGGTGATTGACATCATTTTTTTTAAGATTTTATTTATTTATTTGACAAACAGGGATCACAAGTAGGCAGGCAGGGAGGCAGGCAGAGAGAGAAGAGGAAGCAGGCTTCTCTGCAGAGCAGCAAGCCCGATGTGGGGCTCAATCCCAGGACCCTGGGATCATGACCTGAGCCAAAGGCAGAGGCTTTAACCCACTGAGTCACCCAGGTGCCCCACTGACATCATTTTTTTAAATTTTTTGATAACTTTGCATTGTTGTAATAAATTCCAACTTCTCATGATGTATTATCCTTACATATTGCTGAAATTGATTTGCTATTTTATCTCAAATTTTTGCACTTAGACTCATGAGAAGTTTGTCTTACGATATTACTAACATAATGTCTTTGTCAGATTATGATATCAAAATTTATCTCAAATGAAGTTGAGGATTTCAGAAGTAAGTGGTGGTAGTCTTCTACATCTACAAATAAAAGCAGGTAGAACAATTATATAACAAAACCAAAGCCCATAGTCCATATTTATAACAAACCTTAGAGACAAACTCCATGGACACTAAAAGGCTAAGTGGATACAGAAAAACCATCACAAATCCCAAGACCGGAATGGTATTAGCATCAGTGCTGGAGAAATAAGGATAAAGGAATAAGGTTGTCATCTTAGGACCTCAGGAAGGGATAATCCCGAAATTGCCAATTGATATTCACTGCAAAGTAAGGGGATTGTTCTGAAGACAGTCACTAAAATGGATGAGATTGTGTTCTGCTTACTAGTGAGTGAGTACAAGGAGTCCCAGTAAGGACTAAATGAGCTGCCTTTAAAAGTCTTGTTATTATGATTTCTCAAAGTGACCACCAGGGTTTCCTTCTAGAATACAGCCCATGATGGGAAACTATTAAGGGTAGAATAAAAATTGAGCAGGATAGGCACATGAAAGAGAAAGGAAACTAAACATACAAACAAAAGTTTGTGATAGAGTAGCCAAAAAAAAAAAAAAAATCCCAGAAAGCAAGCTCCCTTGTTTTTTAACTTTACAGAATAATAACAAAAGAGGAAACTCTGTGAAGTTAGAGCTGCTTTCCTAAATAACACCTCATTCTAAAAGTTTAGGAACGTTAATTTCACATAAGGAAGAAGAAGAGAAGAGTATCAAGATAAGAATCTAGTAGAGGGTGCCTAGGCAGCTCAGTTGGTTGAGTGACTGCCTTTGGCTCAAGTCATGATTCCAAAATCCCAAGTTCAAGTCCCACATCAGGCTGCCTGCTCAGCTAGGCTTCTGCTTCTCCTTCTGGCCCTCTCCCCTCTCATGCTCTCTCTCCCTCTCTCTCTCTCTCAAATAAATAAAATCTTAAAAAAAAAAAAGATAAGATCAAGTACAAAATTATTATAAGAAAAAAATCCTAAGGAGCAAAATAACCTCATTGTAGAAGGCTGTGTGCATGGAGCCAGATCAAATCAGTGACCCACCATTTTAAAATAAGCTAATAGATACTTAGAAACAATGAAGGATGTGAAGGAATAATATAAATCACAATCAGGAAAACTCAGAAAGGGATGAGAGGACTCAGGAAAGTTTTGATGATTTTTCTTTTGCCTTTGGCTTTTAACAATTTTACAATTATGTGCCAGGATATATTTTGTTTTGTTTTGTTTCTGTATTTAATTTGTTTGGGGTTCATAAATTTTCATGAGCCTATAGATCAATGTGTTCATCCATTTTGGGAGAATCACAGCCTTTATTTCTTCCAATATTGCTTCTTTTCTATTCTCTTTATTTTCTATTCTCTTCTTTTCTAGGCCTCTAAATATTCTTATGGTAAATTTTTTTCACTGTATACACACATATACACAATATACACACAAACAAATACACACATAGACATATTTTATATTCTCTTGTGTACCTTAAAAGTCTTTATTTTTATATCTGGGTATTTTTCTATTAATTTATTTTCCAGTTCACTTATCCTTTCTTCTGCCACATTAAATCTTCTCTTAAAACTATATGTTCAATTCTGAATTTCAATTGTAATTTTCAGTTCTTGGCAATGACTCACCTTTTTAAAAAGTTCTCTGCTGAAAATTCCCAATTTTTTCTGTATTTTATTGAAAATATTAATCATAGTTTTAATGTTTCTCTCTGATAACTACAGTATCTGAACCAATGTAGGTCTGTTTCTATTATTTATTATTCTTGTAGTTTGTTTATTTGCTCATTTTTTGGCCTATCTCATAATTTAAGAGTGAATGCTCCATACTAAATATGAAAAAAAAATCATTCTAGCTGATGTTCTCTTCTTTCAAAGTTAATTTAATTTTTTTTTTTTTGGCCAAGGGGCTAGGGTAGAGCCAAAATTAGGTTTTGTGATTTTGTTAAAAATGTTCTTTGTCTGGTTTGCTCTTAATCCTAGGGGAATATTCCATACATCTAGGCTGTGGCAAATTAGAGCCTCATTTGAAAGCCTAGGGGTTTTGCCAGATACTGTTTACCTTTGTGGAACATGAATTCCAAATTCAATTTCCCCAGCAGTGCAAGACTGACTACATCTTTATTTAATTTTTAGACTTCTAGCTACTTTACTTAGACTATAGATAGGGGGTATCTGATCCAGATGGCATCCCGGAAAAAATAGTGCATGTGTTGAGTCTTTTTAGTTTAATTACTATAACTTAATGACATATTAAAAGGTACAAAAAAGTTATAGAAAGCTAGATCTTGCTCCTCTTAAACTGAAGTCATTAGAGAAGATTGAGGATCTGAGGGGTAAGTTTTCTTCCAAGGTAGGAACAACATGGACAAGGATGTGAAAACCAATACTGCTACAATATTTGAAATTCTTGCTGTAACAAAGAATGGATGTATTTCTCACCAAAAATATCAACATAACAGATAACTCTTTCCTTGTAATGAACTCCAACTACCTTCTCCCAACTGTACCTATCCCATGGTAGATGAATTTAACACCTATGTATATATGAAAAGAATTCACAGACATTACACAACCCACAAACATTCCTGGGAAGCTTTCACACAGGTTCTATATTTGTGTGTATCTGGTATCTACATAAGAGATATATCCCTTGTTATTCTTACCCGGAAAATTTGTTTCTGCCTTTACTCTATGTTATATTTGCATTGCCAATCCAAAATCCAATTTCACTTATCACCACACTCTCCCCTGGAGCAAGATCTATCAGTTTGCCTAAGAAAATCTCTATAATCTATTTCCTTGATTCATGATTCTCTTCCTAATCTCTTAATCATTCTCTTTATGGTCTTCATTTTCCCCTTCAGTTCACACTTTTTCTATTCAACTGATTTCTTTTACATTAAGTAGACATCAGTTTTGCTTTCAGAGACCATGTCTGGTAAGATACCCACTGTTCACCACAGAAGATGAACTTCATCCTCTGACAGATAGTTCTAGTCATGAAGGCACAAAGTTAGATATTGATATTAGGGAAAGAATAATTTATACTATATATCTATTCAAAGATGCTAAGGATTTGTATGTAAAAAATCCTGTGGATTTCATGAAAAGCCTTTTAGACTGATAAACAAGTTCAGTAAGGTATTAAAATATAAAATTAATACTCACAAATTTATTGTATTTCTATAAACTAACAGTAAAAAGAAACATGTAATTGTAGTGAAGAAAAAACTTCATTTAAAATAACACCAAAAGAATAAAATGCTTTGAAATGAATTTAGCAAAGAGTAGAAGACTTGTGTACTGAAAACTACAAAATATTGTTTTTAAATAAATGAAGACATTTCATGTACAGCACCAAGTCTTCCAAAGATGATAAAAATCCCTAAATTTTTCTTCAAATCTTATGCAACCTCTATCAAAATCCCTGCTAGCTATTTTGCATGGGTTGATAAGGTAACTGTAAAATCATGTGGAAATGCAAGGGACACAGAATAGCTAAAATAATTTTTTTTTAAAAAGAACAAAGTTATAAGATTCATTCTTCCCAATTTCACATCAAGGCAGTGTGTACTTGTTTAAGGCTAAGCATATATACCAATGGAATAAAATTAAGAGTCTACGAGCAAGATGTTGCATTTATGATCTGTTAATTTTGAAAAGAATTCCAAGATCATTTAATGGGAAAAAAATTATCTTTTCAACAAATGGCCCTGAGACAACTGAATAGCCACATGCAAAGGATATCTGTTTCACACAATTTACAAAAAGTAATTCAAACTTTACCACAGACATAAATATAAAAATGAAATCTAGGAAAGTCTTAGAAAAAAAATTAAAATTTTTTTTTCATTTTCTTGGATTAGGCAATTTTTTAAGATATTACACCAAAGAGCACAGGTAACATTCAAAAAATAAGTAAATTGTATTTTGTCAAAATTTTAAAAAAAATTATGGCTCAAAAGACACCTTTAAGAAAGTGAAAAAGCAACCCACAGAATGGGAAAAATGTTTCAAAATCATGTTCAGATAAGGGACTTGTATTCAAAGTAAATAAAGATCTATTACCTTCAAAAATAAAGAGACAAATAAGCAAAAATCAGTTAAAAGATTTGAATAAACGTTTTCCAAAGAAGATATATAAATGGCCAATAAGCATATGACAAGATGCTCAACATCATTAATCCTTACTGAAATGAAGATCAAAACCAAGGTAAATTGAAACTTTGTACCCACTGGGATGGCTGATGTAAAGAGACAGAAAATAAGTATTGAAAAGGATGTGGAAAAATTGGAACCCATATATATTTCTAGTGGCAGGAGTTGTAAAATGGTAAAGACTTAGAAAAGAGTTTGGCAGTTCCTCAGCATGTTAAACATTGATTTGCTGTATAACCAGGAATTTCACTTTTGGATATGTACCCAAGGGAATTGAAAATGCATGCATCCACACAAAAACCTCTATAAAAATATTCATAGCAACTTTTCTTCTAAGAGACCACCCCCCAGAAATAATCTAAATGTACATTTATTGAGAAATAGATCAAAAATACTATATTCTGGAGCACCTATGCGACTCAATTGGTTAAGCATCTGCCTTCAGCTCAGGTCATGATCCCAGGGTCCTGGGATTGAACCCCACATTTGGTTTCTTGCTCAGTGGGGAACCTGTTTCTCCATTTTCCTCTGCCTGCTACTCCCCCAGCTTGAACTCTCTCTCTCTGTCAAATAAATAGGTAAAATATTTTTTTAATGTAGTATACTCATAAAATGGGATGTTATTCATAAATAAAATGAATAAAGTTTGAGTAAGTAAATAAATGAAGGAAAAGGCTAGCCTATACAGAAAAATTACAAATAATTTATGTAGATACTCTGTCTTCAAGCACATGGATCATAATTCCTTATATTTTAAATGTGGCCTGACCATAGTGACTACCTTCTAAAGAGTACAGCATGGAAAAGACAGGGAAAAGAATAACTTCATAGTAGAAGAATCTGACAAACACTATTTCAGCCACATTTTCAAAGTTGACATCAACAATAATGAATCATGTTGACAGTAAGCACCCTTGCTGTAAGATGAAAATGGCACTGTATTTTTAGGGTCTTACTCCCCCAAGTCCATATCCCCTATCTAGTAATAAGAAAAACATAAGACATTGGAAAAACATGAACATTCTGCAAAATATTTGAAAGTACTTTTTGAAATGGTGCCAGTAATTGAGAACAAGAAATTCTGAGCAACAGTTACAGCCAAGAGGAGCCTAAAAACTCATGGTGACTAAATGTAATGTGATATGCTGGGTGGGACTGCAAGGCAGAAAAATATCATTAGATATAAACTAGGGAATTCGAAAGTATAGATTTTAGTTAATAATGATATATCAATATCGGTTCACTAATTGTAACAAATGTACCATGCTTATGTAAGATGCTAATAAAAAGGGAAGCTAGATGCAGGTGTAAGGGGTCATGCTTTACTATCTACTTTCACAGTTTGTTTGTAACTCTAAAACTATTCCAATTATAAAGAAGAATTAAGTACTGGTACATGTTATAACAAGGATGAACCTTGTAAGCATGTTAAGTGAAAGAAGCCATTCCATTTGGTCATATTTTATATGGTTCCCTCTCTACAGTATGTTCAGAGTAAGCAAATTCATAGAAGTAAAATGTAGACTAGTAGTTACCAGGTGCTTGGGAGTGGGGAAAATAGGACTGAATGCTAATAAGTACAGAGTTTCTTTTCAGTGTGAAAAGTATTCTGGAATGAGATAGTGGTGGTGATTATACAACCTTGTGATATACTAGAACTATTGAGTTCTATTACTTTAAGGGTGAATTTTATACTATGTAAGTTGAATTACATAACATTAAGTCTGTCATTGAAAAAATATGGAGGTCTAAGATTAAAATAAAATTGAAAATGAACTGATCAGAAAAATTTAGATATGTTACCATTAACCCAGTCTTTAATGAATCTCTGATGGGGCGGGGGGTGTTCAATGGACTTTTATCTTAAAAATATCATTTTCTTTTATTCTTTTATAACCAATTAAATTAAAATATCTCTATTAAACAAACAAGGTTCATTTCTTGGACACATTTACAGCCTATGTGAACATGAGGAAAAGTGGGAAAGGTATAAAAAGTCCACATTGCCCACTTCGCCATCTGATAATAACCATATAAATTTGGATTTTTGAGGCATAGCATGAGGAACTAAAGAACTATTTGTAAGTTATTTACAATATTAAGAAAGGGGAAAAGACTTCCCAGTACAAAGAATAAAATTTATGAAATCTCTTAATGTTTTTCATTATACTCCCTTCCCTTATTGCATGCAAGTGTTTCTGGTGTTACGTTCTGCATTACCCAGTAGGTAAATTAAACATCTGCATAAAATTCAGCAAAACAGGGACACCTGGGTGGCTCAGTCACTAAGTGTCTGCCTTTGCCTCTGGTCATAATCCCAGGGTCCTGGGATCAAGCCCAGTATTGGGCTCCCTGCTTGGTGGGAAGCCTGCTTCTCCCTCTCCCACTCCCCCTGCTTGTGTTCTCTCTCTTGCTGTGTCTGTCTCTGTCAAATAAATAAATAAAATATTTTTTAAAAATTCAGCAAAACTGAAGCACCAAAGTCATAAAAATAAATTTAAATCATTTCATATTTTTTAAAGTCACAAGAGCTGTCATGAATCAAAAATAGTTCTTATTGGTGGTCCTCACTCTTCTATTTTGAGTTATGTAATTTAAAATCTATAAACAGAAACATGATCTTAACTCACTTGGTCAAAGGATGTCCTTGGGCAGATTATATTGGAAAGGAAGTATAAGAATTGGAAAATGATTGTGATATTGAAATTTGTATAATCTCCTTGGATATCTGTTTTTTTCAATCTTGGATGGTATCATGAGTTCAATAAAATCTCCCGAATCTTTACTAACCAAATACTTTCTGTAGAATCATTTGAATACAGAGAGAGGACAGGCCTAGCTCACTAAAAAAATGAAGCCTTAGAATAGGCATAAGAGAATATGGGGGCTCAGATTGACCAAGAATAAGTCAAATGAATGATGTGCACAGAGAATCATGATAATTTTGGACACTCTGCATTTAGCATGTTTATAATGATGGTTTAAAATTGTCTTCCAACAGTGAACAGCAATCTGAGATGTTTGGTATTCAAAGCAGAGTTGTTTTCCAGACAAACGTTGTTAGATAGGCTTGCCTGCCAATTGGTACTATTGGTGAGAAACAGTTAAGACAATCAAGCTTAGGGACATCTGAGTGGCTCAGTCAGTTAAGCGTCTGCCTTTGGTTCAGGTCATGATCATAGGGTCCTGAGATACAGTCCCGCATCGGGCTCCTTGCTCATCGGGGAGTCAGTTTCTCCCTCTGCCTGCAGCTCCCACTGCTTGTGCTGTCTCTATCTCTCTCTCTGTCTCTGAAAAATAAATAAAATCTTTTAAAAAAAGACAATCAAGCTTATGGTTCCATTAGAGTAGGGAAGTGACACCTAGAAGAGGTATATAGGTTGAGGGAATCCAACAGATCAAAAGACTGGAAATCCCTCTGAGAAACAGGAACAGAAGCAATGAGAATGAGATGATAAGAAATTTGGACTGATGAGTCTGGTGTTTAGAGAGTAAATATTGTTATATATTTCTGAGGTAGGGCTTTTCTAGGTCTAGGTTTCCAAGATGTGTTCCTGAAAATAGATGGCTGAAGGAGACTCAATGAGAATATTATTGAAATAAAATAGATCCAGAATGAGCCAGTTACATGAATAGCAAAATATCTCATCATTATGATAGAAGTTTTGGTCTAGGTGGAAGCTGTTCCTGTTTCTAAATGAATAAGGCCAAGTGACTCAAAGGAGAGTGGCTGACTTTATATTTCCTGTCATTCTTCTATGCAACTGATATTTGACCTTCACCACATGACTCCTTTTCTGTGGCAGCCAGTCATGCTGTTTGTCTAATATTTCTGACTCTCTTCCATATAGGCCCATGATAAAATTGTATATCCCAGCTCTCTTAAAAACCAAGATAGTAGATTTCAGATGCACTCCAACTTCTATTATTTCTAGTAATGTTAACAATGGTAATAGCAGATACTACTCATTGAGTTCTTGCTGATGAGGCTTGCATTGTGCCAGGCAATTTAAATGTATTATTTCACTTGGATCTTATAACAACCCTAGCTATTATCTCTGACACAGATGAGGGAAAATGAAGGCACAGAATATTTATAACTTGGAAGTAGTGGAGCAATTTCAAACTCAGGCATTCTGATAAGGATATTAGGAATAAAAATAGTATATTAGGAATATTAATATTCCTAATATAAATATTAGGAAGAAAAAGGGGTGTGATAGTTGACTTATGTATCAAATTGAGTAGGCCATAGCATGCTCAGATAGTTGGTTAAACATTACCTCTGGGTATGTCTGTGAAAGTGTTTCTGTATGAGATCAGCATTTGCATTAGTAAATTGGGTAAAGCATATCGCCCTCCCCAACATGGGTGACATCATCTGATTTATTAAGGATCTGAATAGAGCAAAAAAGGCACAGTAACACATACTGTCTGTCTTTGAGCTGGGAATTAATTTTTTCTTGCACTTGGACTGAAACTTCCATCATTGGCTTTCCTGGTTCTCAGGCCTTTGAACTCAGACTGGAACTTAGACCACCAGCTTTCCTGAGTCTCCAGCTTGAAACTGCAGATTGTTGGACTACTCAGCCTCCAGAACCATAGGAGCAAATCCCTTGTAAAAAAATCTTTTTGTATGCTGTTGGTTCTATTTCTCTCTGGAACACTTCTAAATACAAATAAGTAATGAATTGTGGGTAGGTCTTTTTGCCCCAGTATAAATCTCTCTCTTTTCCTATTCTCCTACTTCCCTTCATTAAAATTATAGGAAGATCACCATTTCTTCTACTAAGTTTCTGATCTATCATTGGATACTCAGTGGGCACCAACCAAATAAGACTGTAACTTAGTAAGAATGCTTGTGATGTAATTCTTTTCCAGCTTTTTTTTTTAAGATTTTATTTATTTATTTGACAGACAGAGACCACAAGTAGGCAGAGAGGCAGGCAGAGAGAGAGGGGGAAGCAGGCTCCCTGCTGAGCAGAGAGCCCGATGCGGGGCTCGATCCCAGGACCCTGAGATCATGACTTGAGCTGAAGGCAGAGGCTTTAACCTGCTGAGCCACCCAGGCGCCCCCTTTTCCAGCTTTAATGTAACATTGCCCATAGTTTTCTGGGAAGTCTTCAGAGTACACAGGGTTATCATATGGCTGATTCATCTATACACTTACCTAAAAACAAGAATCCACACTAAATAAAATAAGCACATTCCAGGCAGTGCAATATTGAAACACCCATTGTGATGTCCTTATAAATAATTCCAAGTGAAGATCATTAGAAATAGGTATACATTTATATCTACCTTTCTATTATAGAAAAAAATAAAATACTGATAAAATATCTAGTTTTCTTAATAATGTCCATATACTCTCATATTCTCATCACTCACACATTGGTGTTTACTAGAATGCTTGAATAACCTGATTTGCAAACAAGTAAACATTTGTACAGCCCATGACTTATATTTTCAACTAAATAATCAAATTATGTCCTGTTATTATGCTATTTCACTGATGTAAGCAATAAATAAAAGTAAGAATTAAACAAAATATAGCAAAGCTTAAGGGCTAGATGAGTCTGATCTTTATGGATCAGAAATAGAAATAAAACAGAAATGACCAAAGTAAGCTTAATATTTCTTTTATATTTATGAGGGCATCATATTTAGTAATATGTTTATTGAGTTTCTGATCCTGAGCACATTACATAGAAATGAACTGCCTGTTACCTGTTTCATTTCTAGAATAGACATATTAGTAGCTAAAATGAAGGCACTGCTCTTGAGAAATAAGGTACTGTAGTCTAAAGTGAGATCATCTTTCATCATTTACAAATCTTAAGGGACTTGTATTTCCAACACCTTCAAATGTAACTGTTTGATGTGATGTGACCAATTACAAGTAGTGTTTAATGGGTTGTTTTGGATACTTTGGGATTGCATTTTTCTTTTGCCATATTCATGCTCCTTCTTGACAATGCTTTCTTATATTCAGATTCTGCTACCCAGCACACTGTAAGTGTTGGAGGTATCTAATTAAATTTTTTCTCAATAATTTTTTTTGGATAAAAAGCTCATACGTAGTCCTGCAAATCTCCCTCAGACATACAAATACATGAGCACTCCAGGAGAAAAGTATAACTGAAGAGCAACCTGGAATTGCTCATCATACCATGGTTCCTATCTCTTGATGTAGATCTCTTTCATATATGTTATTGGAATATTAAGCAAGCCTGATACAACAGCACAGACTTTAGAAAGGGATGCAAAAAAACCTTCATTCAATTTGCAGATTTTCTATCTACACTATTCTTATGTGAAATGTTATATGTAAGTTTTTTTTTTCCTATCCGTCATAAAATGACAGTTATTAAAATGTCATCTTTTGGGGCGCCTGGGTGGCTCAGTTGGTTAGGCAACTGCCTTCAGCTCAGGTCATGATCCCGGAGTCCTTGGATCGAGTCCCACATCAGACTCCCAGCTCCATGGGGAGTCTGCTTCTCCCTCTGACCTCCCTTCTCATGCTCTCTTACTCTGTCTCTCTCTCAAATAAGTAAAATTAAAAAAAAAATGTCATCTTTTATGGAATATATGCATGTGTATATTCATATTCACACATACATTGTATATATATATTTATATATAAATAATTGAGAAAATGGAAACAATAAACTGAAGTTTATTCATTAATATGTTCAGTCAAGCAATATTTACTAAATACTTATTATGTGTCAAACACTATACCAGGTGCTATAGAAATAACTTTAAAAAAAATAACATATAATGTATTATTTGCTTCAGGGGTACAGGTCTATGAATCGTCAGTCTTACACAATTCACAGCACTCACCATAGCACATACCCTCCCCAAGGTCCACAACCCAGCCACTCTATCCTTCACGCTTCACCTGCCAGCAAACCTCAGTTTGTTTCCTGATATTAAGAGACTCTTATGGTTTTTCTCCCTCCCAATCCCATCTTGTTTCTTTCTTTCCCTTCCTACCCCCACCATGACCTCCCACCCTGCCTCTTAGATTCCTCATTTCTTGCATGAGGAATCTAAGAGGCATATGATAAGAGATCATATGATAATTGTCTTTCTCTGATGGGCTTATTTCGCTTAGTATAATACCTTCTAATTCCATCCATGTCGTTGCAAATGGCAAGATTTCAGGTCTCTTTGATGACTGCATAGTATTCCATTGTGTGTGTGTGTGTGTGTGTGTGTGTACCACATCATCTTTATCCATACATTTATTGATGGACATCTAGGTTCTTTCCATAGTTTGGCTATTGTGGAAATTGCTGCTATAAACATTCAGGTTCATGTGCCCCTTCAGATCACTACCTTTGTATCTTTAGGGTAAATATCCAGTAGTGTGATTCCTGGGTTGGAGGGTAGCTCTCTTTTCAACTTTTTGTGGAACCTCCATACTTTCCAGAGTGGCTGCACCAGCTTGCATTCCCATCAACAGTGTAGGAGGGTTCCCCTTTCTCCGAATCCTTGCCAACACCTGACTAATTAATTTTAGCCATTCTGACTGGTGTGAAGTGGTCTTACTGTGGTTTCGATTTGTATTTCCCTGATGCTGAGTGATGTTGAGCATTTTTACATGTGTCTGTTGGCCATTTGGATGTCTTTGTTGCAGAAATGTCTGTTCATGTCATCAGCCTACTTCTTGATCGGATTATTTGTTCCCTGGGTGTTGAGTTTGATAAGTTCTTTATAGATTTTGAATACTACCCCTTTATATGTCATTTACAAATATCTTCTCCCATTCTGTCAGTTGTCTTTTGGTTTTGTTGACTGTTTCCTTTGCTGTGCAAAAGCTTTTGATCTTGATGAAGTCCCAATGATTCATTTTTGCCCTTGCTTCCCTTGTCATTGGCAATGTTTCTAGCAAGAAGTTGCTGTGGCTGAGGTCGAAGAGGTTGCTACCTGTGTTCTTCTCAAGGATTTTTATGGATTCTTGACCCAGATTGAAATAGGAATGTCTTTCACCCATTTTGAGTCTATTTTCATGTGTGGTGTAAGGAAATGGTCCAGTTTCATTCCTGTGCATGTAGCTGTCCAATTTTCCCAACACCAATTTGTTGAAGAGACTGTATTTTTTCCCCCCCATTGGACATTCTAATCCTGCTTTGGTGAAGATTAGTTGACCATAAAGTTGAGGGTCTATTTCTGGGCTCTCTATTCTGTTCCATAGATCTATGTGTCTGTTTTTGTGCCAATATCATACTGTCTTGATGATGATAGCTTTGTGATAGAGCTTGAAGTCTGGAATTGTGATGCCACCAACTTTGGCTTTCTTTTCCAACATTCCTCTGGCTCTTCTGGGTCCTTTCTGATTCCATATTAATTTTAGGATTATTTGTTCCATTTCTTTGAAAAATATTGAGGGTATTTTGATAGGGATTGCATTAAATGTGTAGATTGCTTTAGGTAGCATAGACATTTTCACAATATGTGTTCTTCCAATCCATGAGCATGTAATGTTTTCCCATTTTTTGTGCCTTCCTCAATTTCTTTCATGAGTACTTTATAGTTTTCTGAATACAGATGCTTTGCCTCGTCGGTTAGGTTTATTCCTAGGTATCTTATGGCTTGGGGTGCAATAGTAAATGGGATTGACTCCTTAGTTTCTCTTTCTTCTGTCTTGTTGATGTATAGAAATGCAACTGATTTCTGTGCATTGATTTTGTATCCTGACACTTTACTGAATTCCTGTATGAGTTCTAGCAGTTTTGCAGTGGAGTCGGGTTTTCCACATAAAGTATCATATTATCTGCAAATAGTGAGAGTTTGACTTCTTCTTTGCTGATTTGAATGGTTACAATTTCTTTTTGTTGTCTGATACTGAGGCTAGGACTTCTAGTACTATTTTGAATAGCAGTGGTGATAGTGGACAGCCCTGCCATGTTCCTGACCTTAAGGGAAAAACTCTCAGTTTTTCCCCATTGAGAATGATATTCACTGTGGCTTTTTCATAAATGGCTTTTATGATATTGAGGTATGAATCCTCTATCCCTACACTATGAATAGTTTTTTTTTAAAGATTTTGTTTATTTATTTGACACAAAGAGAGAGAACACAAGCAGGCAGAGTGGCAGGCAGTGGGAGAGAGAGAGAAGCAGGCTCCCCGCTGAGCAAGGATCCCAATGAGACTCGAATCCAGGATCCTGGGATCATTACCTAAGCAGAAGGCAATCACTTAACTGACTGAGCCACTCAGGCATCACCCCTGTGAAGAGTTTTGATTAAGAAAGGATGCTGTACTTTGTCAAATGCTTTTTCAACATCTATTGAGAGTATCATATGGTTCTTGTTCTTTCTTTTATTAATGTATTGTAGCACATTGATTGATTTGCAGATATTGAACCAACCTTATAGCCCAGGAGTAAATCCCGCTTGGTGTGGTGCATAATCCTTTTAATATACTGTTGGATTCTATTGGCTAGCATTTTGTTGGGAATTTTTGCATCCATGCTCACAAGGATATTCGTTGGTGATTCTGCTTTTTGATGGGTCTTTGATTTTGGGATCAAGGTAATGCTGGGATTGTAAAATGAATTTGGTAGTTTTCCTTCCATTTCTATTTTTTGGAACAGTTTCAGGAGAAGCGGTATTAATTCTTCTTTAAATGTTTGGTAGAATTGCCCGGGGAAGCCATCTGGCCCTGGGCTCTTATTCATTGGGAGATTTTTGATGACTCCTTCAATCTCCTTACTGGTTATGGGTTTGTTCATGTTTTCTATTCCTTCCTGTTTCAGTTTTGGTAGTTTATATGTCTCTAGGAATGCATCCATTTCTTCCAGTTGTCAAATTTGCTGGCGTATAGTTGCTCATAATATGTGCTTATAATTGATTGTATTTCTTTGGTGTTGGTTGTGATCTCTCCTCTTTCATTCATGATATTATTAATTTGGGTTCTTTCTCTTTTCTTTTTGATAAGTCTGGCCAGGAGTTTATTAATTTTATTAACTCTTTCAAAGAACTAGCTCCTAGTTTCATTGATTTGATCTACTGTTCTTTTGGTTTCCATTTCATTGATTTCTGCTCTGACCTTTATGATTTCTCTTCTCCTGCTGGGTTTAGGTTTTCTTTGCTGTTCTTTCTCCAGCTCCTTTAGGTGTAGGGTTAGGTTGTGTACTTGAGACCTTTCTTGTATCACTTGTTTCGCTATATACTTTCCTCTCAGGACCGCCTTTACTGTGTCCCAAAGATTTTGAACAGTTGTGTTTGCATTTTCATTTGTTTCTATGACATTTTTTTTTTTAAAGTCTTCTTTAATTTCCTGGTTGACCCATTCATTCTTTAGTAGGATGCTCTTTAGCTTCCATGTATTTGAGTTCTCTCCAACTTTCCTCTGGTGATTGAGTTCTAGCTTTAGAGCATTGTGGTCTGAAAATATGCAGGGAATGATCCCAATCTTTTGGTACCAATTAAGACCTGATCTGTAACCCAGTATATGATCTATTCTGAGGAATGTTCCATGTGCACTAGAGAAGAATGTGTATTCTGTTGCTTTGGGATAGAATGTTCTGAATATATCCATGATGTCCATCTGGTCCAGTGTGTCACTTAAAGTCTGTATTTCCTTATTGATCTTTTGCTTGGATGATCTGTCCATTTCAGTGAGGGGGCTATTAAAGTCCCCTACTATTATTGTATTATTGTTGATATATTTCTTTGATTTTGTTATTAATATGTTTATGTAATTGGCAGCTCCCATTTTAGGGACATAGATGTTTAAAACTCTTAGGTCTTCTTTTTGGACAGACCCTTTAAGTATGTTATAGTGTCCTTCCTCATCTCTTATTATAGTCTTTGGCTTAAAATCTAATTGATCTGATATAAGGATTGCCACCCCAGCTTTCTTTTGATGTCCATTAGCATGATAAATTGTTTTCCACCCCTTCACTTTAAATCTGGAGGTGACTTTGGGTCTAAAATGAGTTTCTTGCAGATAGCATATTGATTTTTTTTAATTCATTTTGATACTCTGTGTCTTTTGGTTTGGGCATTTAGCCCATTTACATTCAAGGTAACTATTGAAAGATATGAATTTAGTGTCATTGTATTGCCTGTGAGGTGACTGTTACTATATATTGTCTCTGTTCCTTTCTGGTTTGTTACTTTTAGGTGCCCTCTTTTCACAGAGGGCCCCTTTCTATATTTCCTGTAGGTCTGGTTTGGTGTTTATAAATTCTTTTAGCTTTTGTTTGTCCTGGAAGCTTTTTATCTCTTCTATTTTCAATGACAGCCTGGCTGGATATAATATTCTTGGCTGCATATTTCTCTTGTTTAGTGCTCTGAATATATCATGGCAGTCCTTTCTGCCCTTCCAGGTCTCTGTGGATAGGTCTGCTGCCAATCTGATAATTCTACTATTGTACATTACAGACCTCTTGTCCCAAGCTGTTTTCAGGATTTTCTATGTCACTGAGACTCGTAAGTTTTACTGTTAGATAATGCGGTGTTGACATACTTTTATTGATTTTGAGGGGGTTCTCTGTGCCTCCTGGATTTTGATTATTGTTTCCACTGCCAAATTAGGGAAATTTTCTGCTATGATTTCTTCCAATATACCTTCTGCCCGTCTGTTTCTTCTTCTGGGATCCCAACTATTCTAATATTGTTTTGTCTTATGGTATCAATTATCTCTCAAATTCTCTCTGTTTGTCTCTTTTTCTCAGCTTCTTTATTCTCTCTCATTTGGTCTTCTATATCACTAATTCTCCGTCTCATTTATCCTAGCAGTAAAAGCCTCCATCTTTGATTGCACCTCATTAATAGCTTTTTTTATTTCAACTTGGTTAGATTTTAGTTCTTTTATTTCTCCAGAAATGGATTTTATTTCTTCAGAAAGGGAAACTCTAGTATCTTACATGCTTTTTTTGAGCCCAGCTAGTACCTTGATAATCATCATTCTAAACTCTGGTTCTTATTTATTACTAATGTCTGCACTGATTAGGTCCCTAGCCATTGGTACTGCCTCTTCTTCTTCTTCTTCTTCTTTTTTTTTTTTTTTTTTTTTTTTTTTTTTTTTTTTTTTTTTTTTTTTTTTTTTTTTTTTGTGGTAAGTTTTTCTGCCTTGTCATTTTATCCAGATAAGAATAGATGAATGAGAGAACAAAATACTAAAAGGATAGCAATGGCCCCAGAAAAATATACACTAGCCAAATCAGAAGAGACCCAAAATGGGGGGGGGGAAGGAGGAGGAAGGAAAAAAAATACACACACACACACACACACACACACACATATATATATATATATTTCCCCTCTTCCTTCTCATATATAGATAGATATAGATATAGATATAGATATAGATATAGATATGGTAAATAGATCAGAGTCACACACTTGATTTTGGATGTATTTTGGTCTGTTAGAAGAAACTGCCTCCCAAAATTTTAAAGAGAGAAAAAGTTATATATATACAAAAATAAGTGTAAACATGATGAAGGGTGGAACATGACTGTAAAGATGAAAATTTTAAAAGATTCTAAAAAAGGATAAGAATTTGGTTGAAAAAATTAAAAAAAAAAGAGGAAAGAATGTGATCAGGCTGCAGACTAGAACAAAGCCATGTGCTAGATTTAGGGTATATTTCAATCTATTAGAAGAAACTGTATCCCAAAATTTTAAAGAGAGAAAAGCCTGTATGGTATATAAAAAATAAAATTAAATACAATGAAGGGATAGAATATGACTATAACAATGAAAATTTTAAAAGATTTTTTTAAAAAGTATTATAAGATAAAATAGTTAAAAAACGTTAAAATCAGAAACAGGAATAATTTAAAAAATAGAATAAGAAAAAAAAATTTAAAAAATTTAACTTTGAAAGACTAATGAATCATGGAAAATATGCTGTGAATTCTATGTGCTGTATTTCAGTAGCTCTGAAGTTTTGCAGTTCTTATTGATCAGTGAATTGGTCTTGGCTGGATGTTCTTGTTGATCTTCTGAGGGAAGGAGGGCATGTTGCAGTGATTCTTAAATGTCTTTGCCTGAGGTGAAATTGCACCACCCTTACCAGGGGCCAGGCTAAATAATCTGCTCTGTTAGCTCTCACTCTTGGTAGCTTTTGTTCCCTGAACACTTTCCATAGAGCTTTGGAGGAGAGGAATGATAATGGCAGCCTCCTAATCTCCAGCCCTGGAGGAGCTGAGAACTGAGGGTCCCCACTCCTCAGTGCACCCTCAGAAAAAAGCAGTCAATCACTGCTGTTTCCCTGGTCTCTGGCTATGCTCCAAGCTCACCCAGGCTGTGTCCATCTCTGGCACACGGCCCCATTGGGAGTCTCCAAATCCAGCCGATTTCTGCAGCACACTCCCATGCTGCTCCTTCCTGGAGGAGGAAGGAGTGATCTCCCCAGATCTGCCACTTGTGGGGTCCTTGCTTGAAGAGTAGTGTCCTAACTGACTTGGATCATGGTTAAGGTAACCCCGAGCTGAAAGCCCACTCCTCAGCTCTGTCTTTGCAGCTGGCTTCCCTGCTCCAATACCTGGAAACTCTGTCACATTCAGACAGCCCTGGTCTTTTTGTGACCCCGTGGGTCCTGAGCCACACTCTCCCTGTGAGGGCTCCACCCCTGCTTAGCCTCTGGAGTGACATCCCTCAGTGGAGCAGACTTCTGAAAGTCCTGATTTTGTGCTCTGCTGCTCTACTGCTTGCCAGGTGACAGCTCCTCCCCCTGAGGTCTCTCTTCCCGTATATCACCTCGGATTCACTCCTCCACAGGTCCTACCTTCCAGAAAGTGGTCAATTTTCTGTTCCTAGAACTGCTGCTCTTCTTCTCTTTGATCTCCTATTGAGTTTGTAGGTATTCAGAATCCTGTGATAACTGTCTTCTGAACTCCCTGGACAGGATGATATTTAGGTCTCCTACTCTTCTGCCATCTTGCTCCTCCCCCTGGAAATAACTCTTTAAACAACAGTTTACATTCTAAGTGGGAGAAGGGAGATCCTTTGCCAAATAATTATATAAAATAAATTTAACTACTGTTATGATACGTGCACAATAGAAGTGCTATGTGCTACAAGAATATATAACTGAAAAGTCAAAAACATTTTTTGGGGGGAGGAAATTGGAAAAAGGTAGATTTAGTGGTGAAATTTACATTTTAAGTTGCAACCTTACCTTAAGTTGTAAGGTAAAAAGATTAGCAAGCAATAATCATTATAATAGATCCATTCCTTGGATTATAAATTCAGAAATCTCTGAGGGATATGCCTCAGCAGAAAAGACTAGATAAAATGAATGAAAGCTAGGCATTAAGTCTGTGAATTACTAGTTATCCCCCCATGACCACTGCATATGAAATATCATTTTGCAGTTAAAGACTGGAGCAAAAAAATGATTTTTGAGAAGAAAAATAGTTTATTGCTTCTATTTTTCTGATCAGCTCCTATTTTCTCCATAAATCCTTTTATCTTGACCCCCCCACAGAGTCATAAAGAAGGATTATAACACAGTGAAAGAAGCAGTATTTGAACAAAAGGCAAATAATAAACAGGAGACCATAGTATTATACATTTTCTGTAGATATAACATAAATCCCTATTGACAAATTCTGGTATGCAAAAAAATGAAACCTCTTCCCTCCTGATGCTACAGCAATAAGATTTTATTCAGTGCCAAGACATGGACTGAGGACAGGATACCTGCTCTCAAATATCAGTTCCCAGAGTTGACAGTGAAGCTTCATAGTCCCTACTGACATGGCCATGAGAAATCTAGTGGTTCTCCATGGCTACTGAGTTATTCCTGGGGGAAAAACATCTGCTTGTAGTCCCATTTGCCTAATCTACAATGCCATCATTTCTACCCTGGTTCCTTGCCTTATTGTAGCTGGGAAGCATAGCTCAGCAATCCTATTTTTCCCAGAGGAATATGCCCATGTTTCTCTACTCCCCTAGCCCGGGGGAATCTACTAGCAATCTGAATGAAATCTTTCCTTTTTCAAAATAACTTGTGCATGTCTACCACTATAGGGCTTTCTGGACACAAAATTTAGGAACTAAAGTATATTCATTGCTTTCTGCACTGCCACAAACTCCTAAAGTGAAAAAGGACAAAATTTGCCAACTGCTTAAAGGGGGGAGGGAATATAGGTAAACTAAAAGGGAAGAAATAAATCACAAATTAAGATTTCAAAATATTTTCCAAGCAAATATGGAATAAGAGTGGTCTATAATAGATGATTAAATTAAAAACCAGATATCCTTGATAAGTGGAATAAAATTGAGCTTTCATGTCTCTCTAATCTAAATGTCCACTGACTCCTGCCCCTCCACATATCCCTGTTCATAGCCTGTTTGCAACATAGTCATTGCATACTTGTCATGTTCCTCCTTTAACAAATTCAGTGTCTTGCTTTTCTTGTTGTTTCCTCCTTAAAAACCATATCAGTATTTGGCATATAACTGCCACTGACTGCCACTAAATACAAAAATAAGGAATATTTTAACCACAGCATTTCAAATACATGGAAGTCAAAAGAAATGTTGGCATAGTGGTTAAAAAGAGAAGCCAAAAGATGGGTAATAAGCTTCATGATGACAGTTCCCAGCCTTTTTCTTTGAATGTCTGGAATCACATGTAAGGTCTAGTATACACTAGATCTAAATGCTTGTTGAAATTTTGAAAAAAACTACATAGTGTATACATTTCCATAATAGAGTCTTTCAAAACAGTCTTTAGAGTCATTTTAAAATTTGTATATATGATCTAATTCCTTGTTGTGGCATACCCACAGATCTTCTCAAGAACAGGTAGTTTACCACCTAGAAATATAAGATATAAAAACATATATATAGAGAGAAGTTTGTGCAAGAGGCTAGAAACTGGCAGTTTGCCAATGAAATCTGCTTTGAGTCACAAGCTTCATTCCCTGAATAGATTATGCAACAAAGGATAGCCTTTGAGCGGTTTTTAGGGAGTGCTTTGGGATTACCACCTGTGGAAAGGAAGAGATCTGACTGGGAAATTTGCAATCTCAACTATGGACCTGGACAAATCCATGGGAGTTCTGAAGCTGAGATAGTCCTATACATGTGTCTCAAGTTCTGGGGAGGGGTAGAAATATTTGTATCTATGTTACTGAAGGTTTACTGCTCCCATAGGGGTGTCTGGGTGGCTCAGTCATTAAGCAGCTGCCTTTGGCTCAGGTCATGATCCCAGCATCCTGGGATCAAGCCCCAGCGTCAGGCTCCCTGCTCATGGAGGAGCCTGCTTCTCCCATGCTTGTGTTCCTTCTCTTGCTATCTCTCTCTGTCAAATAAATAAATAACTTGATTAACAAGTGGGCAAAAAATTTTAACAGACATCATCAGATATAACAAATATTACACAGATGGAAAATAAGCATACTGAAGGATGCTCCACATCATATGTCACTAGGGAAATAAAATTAAAACATTTGATACCATTACACTTAGAAGAATGGCCCAAATCCAGAACACTGAGAACACCAAAGCCTAGTGTGGATGTGGAGCAACAGAAACTCATTTATTGCTGGTGAGAATTCATAATAATACAGCCATTTTGGAAAACAGTTTGGTGATTTCTTACAAACCTTATGTTGACACAAAAACCTGCACACAGGTGTTTATAGCAGCTTTATTCACATTTCCCCAAATTTGGAAGCAACAAGATGTCCTTCCGTAGGTAAATGGATAAATACACTGTGATATATCCAAATGACGGACTATTACCTAATGCTAGAAAGAAACAAGGTTTCAAGTCACAAGAAGGTGTGGACACTTGCATACATATTGCTAAGTGAAAGAAGCCAATATGAAAGTCTAGGTACTATATAATTCCAGCTATAGGACATTCTGGAGAAGCCAAAACTATATAGACAGGTAAAAAGATCAGTGGTTTCCATGGGTTGGGCTGAGGGAAGGTTGACTACCTTGGACACAAGAGGATTTTCAGGGCTGTGAAAATACTCTGTAAGATACAATAATGATGGATACATGTCATTCTACATTTGCCCAAACCCACAGAATGTATACCACCAAGAGTGAATAAAATGTGAACTATGGACTTTGGGTGATAACAATGTGCCAGTGTAGGTTCACCAGTTGTAACAAATGTACCATAAAAAAAAAACGTAGGACATGCTGATAATGAGGCACACTATGCATGTGTGGGAGTAGAGGATATATGGGAAATCTCAGTACTTTCCTACTAATTTTTCAGCGAACCTAAAGAAAAAAGGATCTAAAGAAAAAAAAAGGTAATTTTTTTATCACATAAATAAAACAGTATTTCCTTCTTACCTAAAAACAAGAAGATATATGACATTATGCTAATGTTTCAGAGTATAAATTGGCAGGAGCTTCACAGTAACTACCTCTTTGCTGTAAAATATATTATATCCAGTTCTGTGTCTGATTTTGCTGAATCTTCTGGTTCCAATTGTCCTTTCATGGTTAATGTCTTTTTGTTCAGTATTTTATTTAATACTGGATTTTATTTCAAACACTATACCATATAATAAAGAGATAAAGTGATATAATTGATCCAGATGAATTAGTAGTCCCCCCCAAAATCACCAATAACTTTCACTTACTAGTGTTTATTTATATTCTTTTTCCCTAGAAGTTTTGAGGAGCCTCTCATAAAATAAAAACAACAACAACAAATGCAAAGTATAGAATAGATATAGAAAAACAGGTACAAGAATAAAAGAAGATTAACACAACCAAAAGTCAGTTCTCATTCAGTTCTGACTTCGAGTATCTAAGCAGCAAGGTCAAAAGAAGAAACATGCTTGTTTATACGGTTTTGGAAAGAAGAATATTATTTTAGTTTCTCATCAAGACAAATATTTTCATTATAAGAAATCTACCAGGTGGGACTTAATATAATGGATACTAATTGATGTAACAGGTATAACATCTTTTGATTCTTTCCTGTAGGAAACTTAAAAATATATATCAGTTTATAACATAGAAATGCAAACGGAACCCAGTTCCTATTCTGGTAGGAGCTAAACTAATGGGCTTCAACAATTTAGGCCTTTAATGGTCTAAGTGCTTTCATTGAATGTTAGGTCTCTCATTCTATTAGCCTTTTGGAGCGTGACTGTATTATCTCTGTTAGATAACAATGGAATTAAGCAGAATATCTTGAAATTATTGGGAAAGATATTAAGAAAAATATTGAGAAAGGATTTTTCAAAATTCTCCCAAGCCTCTCATGAGGTTTCTGCACATATTTGTGCAGATTGTGCCTGGCCCAAAAGCTGAGTGTGCCAGTGGCAACAGAAATGTAGCCTGCACTCTGCTCCCTAAGCCGTCAGACCAGAATAAGGGGTATCTTGATGTAATTAATCTACCCAGAGGCAGATCCCTGCCTGTGACAGATGGCCCATTTAACTTCCATTCTTAATCCTCAACTTTATTGGCCATCTATGTTATAAAGGATGACAAAACTAAAAAAGAATATTTTTTGCTATTGTAATCAGTTCAGTTTTCCAAATTTCTACAGCGGTGTCAAAAGTTTTTTGTAGGATTCATCTGAATATTTATCTGTATTCACTTCCTAAATCAGAAAGCAAAGAGTATCTTGTAAGTTTCTCAACTTCCTCTGTAGCTAGACAGGGTCACATGACCCTATTCTTTATTTTTCCTGTTAAATGCAGATCAGATGACTGAAACTGAGGTAGCCATATAGTAACCATGCAGGAAAGCAACATGAAATGCAGTCTAGTCCTCTCTGGCATTACTTAGCTACCAAAGCCAGGAGCTGCCTACCTCCAACCTTTTCTCTACTTTTGTTTATACTACTGCAAGTTGGGTTTTCTGTTTTTACATCTAACACACTCCTTACTGATATAGTGCCATAATAGCAAAACAGGTGGCAATAACAATATGCTCACAGCAAGCTCACAGAGCTATATAGCTCTTTTAATTCCGACATATTAGATACTCTACTTCTAGCACACCTTCTCCAAAGCCTGCTAAAAGTCTCTTTTAAAATAATTTGTTTCTTTGATGGTCAGGGTTTGTAAGAGAGCATTTACCAGCACTGTGTGTGTGCATGTGTGTGTGTACAACATCATTCAGTCACTTCTGAGTCATTAGCTCCAAACTGTGCATCAAAACCCTTAGCCTCTTCTCAGAAGAACCTTCCCACCCCATCATTTATTTTTCCTCTCAGATTAAATCACTCATATATAAATAGCAATTTGCTTATATTTTATTCTAAGAAGAAACATAAAGTCATTTAATATAACAATATGAAGGACAAAAGTATTCCCATGAAGACCTCTGACCTTTCCATGGCACTTTCAAATGTTTATTTTTATCACTTGCATTAAGAATATCCCTTTAGGGACGCCTGGGTGGTTCAGTTGGTTAAGCGGCTGCCACCTGCTCAGGTCATGATCCCAGTGTCCTGGGATCGAGTCCCACATCGGGCTCCTTGCTCAGCAGGGAGTCTGCTTCTCCCTCTGCCTCTGCCTGCCACTCTGTCTCCCTGTGCTCACTCTCTCTGACCAATAAATAAATAAAATCTTAAAAAAAAAAGAATATCCCTTTACATGGTGGTAGGTTTGGAATTTACATTTTATCCAAGTCCAACAGAATCCATGTTAATAGACTTCCATTCTTGCTTGTTCTTCTCTAACATTTCCTGAGAGCTCATCACTGGGCTTGAACCCAAAATTCTGTCCTCCTTTTCCTCTATTCCAAGCAATCAGATTCTGGGGCATGGGTAGCACTGCCAGAAGACGATGCTCAGTAGTCCCCTAGTGGCCCGAAAGAGTTCATGCAGTTTACTAAAATGCTTACTCTACTCCATGGAGGTGTGAGAGATTCAATAAGCAGCAAGATCATTATGTATTTGCCAGTTAGCACCTTCCCTTCCAGAAGGCCCAGGAAGCACGCTCATGATTCGACTTTGTCTAGGTTTGCTCTCCAGTGGGTCATGCACATGGTCCATCCAGGTGTCATACTGTCATATCACCATCTGAAATTTTGCTTTCAAGTTTGGGATATAGTCTTCTGAGCTATAAAAGATACCGTAGGAGCTAGCGACAGTAACCCCCTTGCCTGGAGCAAAAATAAATAAATAAAAATAAAAATAAGTTATAAAAAGGAACTCAAGATAGAAATGACACCTAGATTATGAAGGAATGGAATCAGGGAGGCCATCAGACATCTAGGCAGTTGCTCTCTCAAGATTTTGGGTTGCAGCGATTTGTCTCTGCAGTGATTGTCTCTGTTTTTTTCTGCAGGACCACTGCATTTCTTGTTCCTCTCTGTCTATAGCTATTTCTCTGATATAGCATGAATTTGGCCAAATATGCCTTCCTCTAACCCCGGCAGCCTTAGTAAATTACATAGACCAATCTCTATTTTTTTTTAATTTCATCTCTAAATGCTGGAGAAAAAAAAAATGGTTTGGCCCCAAATGATAACAACAATGTTGATTATGGGGTGATGATATTTGTAGTGATGTAGATGGGTGGTTTTGCTTCTTGTTTACTATAGGCAATTTCCTGTGATAAAGGCTTTAGTGAATTTTTAATTTAATCCTCACCAAGATCCTGTAATTTCATTTTATAGGTGATACCTATAGATGATACCTAGAGGTAAAAAATAATTTGCCTGAGTTACTTGCCTGCTGATGAACCCAAGTTAGCTGGTAGCAAAGTGGTATAATCAACAGAGGCTTGACACAGGATCAAGCAGCACAACCATAACAAATTAAGTCCCGACCCCTATAAAATAGTAAGGCAATTCTCAGAGAAAAAGTACTGTTATGAATTCCTTAGATAATTCCATCATAGTCTGCTACATACGGCCATGACTTTTTTCAAATCCTCCAGTGAGAAGCATGAAATCTCTCTCTATTGGACCATGTTTATCTTCCAGTCTTTTTTATCCATTATATTCTTTGTTTCTTATTTTCTAATTTCTCAGACTTATTTGCTGTTTTTAAACATACCATGAATTGCCACACCTCTTGAGTTCATAATGCAGCCTGGAATGGCCTTTTCTAATCTACTCAAAGTTTATTCAATGTCTCAAGCTCAGTCCAAATGTTGTGTTTTTCATGAAATAATCACTGACCACCCTCCCCCCCATACAGATACCTTTTCGCTCTGTTCCCATTGCACATGGCTAATAATTAACCATATGTATTTAGCAATCAGTATCTTATCAGTTCTATTATGTTAATATTAATATCTAGAATATGAGCTTCCTGAGGATAAGCATTATTTTTTAAAATTTCTATATCCTCAGCATCAAGTGTTTGTCACCAAGCACTTAATTAGCAAACATTAAATTGAAGTGATACTGGTTGAACAGGCATAAATCATGAATTCATAGACCTGTGATCTTTCGGACATGACTATTGTTCCCTCAATATCTGTGTTTTAAGATTTGAAATTGATATTGCCTGCCTATACATCCATGCCATATAATGTGTTCAACATTATATTGGTAACCAAGCCAGAGCAATTTAAAGCTGGTGACCAGAGGACTTTCTCTTTATTGTCCTTTGTCTCCCAGAGCAATTTTATTCTTATTGCATTGGATCCCCAAACAGTATTGCATGGGAATTTTCTACAGTGACCACAGAGAGGTCAGGTATCCCTTAACAATATAAAAAATATTGTTGGTCCAGAGGGTTTAACAGTCCCAACTTTAGAAAACAGAGTCAGAGCTATCATATGTAAAGCATCAAGTATGAAAACAAATTTGGAATTTGAGGTAATAACTAGCTCTGGAATATTAGGATAGATATACTTATCTTTTGTGAGCCTTATTTTATCCTTTTTAAAATAAAGATGAAAATTGCTACTTTGTAAGACAGTTTCACAGATTAGAGATAATATCAATGTACATGATTGACATATAGTAAGCATTCAACATATATTATTATTATATATTCTACCACTTTTTCATCTTCTTTTAGTACAGCCTAGTAGTATCTCTCCATTTTTCTCCTCCAGTGTACCTCCAAGGTATATTTTACCACTAGTAAACCCTATAAGTCTCTCATCTCACATCACTTCAGAGAAACTTCCTCATAGAATCTTTGAATCCAAATATTCACTCGAGGTCTCTACCAAACAACTCTTCCTGACAATGACCCCAAATAGCCTCAGCCTCCTACTGAATATTCTTAGGGATTATGTCATTTCCTCCTGAAACAAACATCCATTAAATCTACATGTGGTGTTCTATGCTATACTTGAATATTTTGTGAACAGGTAACTCATTTTCTTTTATGGTACTCATCCCATCTCTGGATAAATACCACAGGTAGAAATTATTTCTTTTATACAATGGAGACCTATTTTTCACTGCATTCAGTCCAGTGACCTTAGCTTATACCCACTTTTGAATTCTGATTCTGTCATTTTTTAGCTGTGAGATTAGGCAAGTTACATACTTGCTGATTTACAAAATGGACTCAATTATAGATAACTTACAGATTTTTGTATTAACAATGAATAAGTGGGAGTATATGGGTTCTTAACATAATTCTAGGCCCATGGTAAATGTTAAATATTTGGTAGTTATTATTAATATTAAGTTAATTCTCACTGATACTGTCTTAACTTGCATTTATTATTTTTAGACTGACTTGGTCTCCATAACAGTTTCTAAGGCATACAGGGAAAAATGTTTCAAGTTCTTACTAGGTAGGAAGTACTTACATAAATACCAGAATCCTTTGGTTCAAGCCCCTTCTACACATGGGAAAACTAATGGCTTTTTTATATCATGGAAAGTACTACTTAGTGTTTGGTGCCAAGTTTGCTTTTTCTGTGCAATAATTTTCTCTAATCATCCCTGAGTCTTTATAAGTTATTTTATACACACAAACTTTGTTATTGGTGATGGTACAAGGAGTTAATATTCTCTTTAGAGACAAGTGTAACTTAAGTATTATTTGTCTCTTTTAAATAAATAAATTTAATGAGAAAAACATATCCATTCTATAAGAGTAAGTATATGGGTACAACTCACCCATGATCCTTTTTTTTTTTTTTTTACCATACGAAAACCGGTCTTATACCATACCAGTCTTAAACACCTCATTAAGTTTTCTCTCTGATGATAGAAATCAGAGATGGATGATAAACATATTGATAGAAAAAAATCATGCAAGTCTACAGAGCTCAATACAGAGTCCAATGCTTGAATGAAAATAGTAAGTTGTAGCAAAAATGAACAGAGAATTATTTCATAGCATCATGTATACCACACAGTTAAGGTTTAGATTATAACTGTACAATCAGTGGGAGTTGAAAATGTGTTGTGGTCATCAATTACGGTCAGTTTAGTGTGAAAAGAATAAGAAAAGATATGGAAACCAGGTCCTATAATGAACAAGAGAAGATTTTAGGAATGTTAACTTGAATTTGAGTGCACATGATAGCTATGCTTGTTTAAATGGCTGCCATGTGGTCTTTCCCTGACAAATTATTGTGTATGGTTTCAAAGGTGAGAGCTAGGACCAGGGCACAGGTTTCAGCCTAGCACAAGTAAAATAATCTAAGAAAACAGATGCTGAATACCACTTATCAAGAATGCTGGGGGATATTGATATTTGATGAATAACAAAAAAATTCCATGTATCAGTGAGATTCTTTTTCTTCAACTTCCATCTACCAGACTAGGCAGAGAATGCTATTTCCTGGGTTCAAACATTTTGCTTTTTTGACCTGTGACAAGCCTAGTGAAATAGTGCCAGCAAATCATCAATAAGCATGTGCAGAGATGCTTTATTCTTACAGTATTTCTACATGGAGAACTTTAATCAGCTAATCCGGACATCCATGAAACTGACGAAGTTTCTAAAGATAGTGGTAGGACCCATTTATGGCTTAGCTTGAGCTGTCCTATCTTAAGAAGGATCAACAAAGTACTTAAACAAAATACATTAACCCAATAATAAGACAGTCAAGTGTTATTCTAGCATATTATAAATGCTTTCCAAAGAATAATGAGGGACAATTTTTAAATGCAGAGGAAAGGTGTGTCTGATGCAATAAAGCTGATGAAATCAGAAAGAGAACTCAAAAGGATCTCAATATTGTTGGACTTTTTAAGCAGTAAGAGCTGTGTAGGAATCCTTCCGTGAACCACAGAAATAATAAATGCTGAGCCCATTGGAACATAATCTCAATCAGCAAGATGCCACTGCTTTCCAGATTTCCTCACAGGGCCCTGCTAATTCCATGCCAAAACTAGCAGTGGATTTCTTCCTTCTAATCTCCCCTAATGCCTTATTCGATTATTGTCACTGCTCTCCAACCATACACTGTCCCTTCAGGCTCTCCTTTCCCAGGTGAGTCTACCAGAAGACGCTGAGTGTCCATCAGGATGTAGTCTAAGACCACAAGCCATCTTGTTCCACGTGAATAGGCAGAAGAGAGAACAAGTTTTGCTGGCAACCTCTTCATCTCCAGATTACTGGCTGAAGGCAAATAGGGAAAAGAGATATGAGGGGTCTGGAAGGTTACTTTAGTTGATTGGCAAAGTCAGGGTTGGGGGGGACTTGTTAAGAGGAAGGAGAGCACAGGAGGACAGTGAATTAGGCATTGCTGAGCACTGCAGGATGGCATCACCTCTGCCCTGGCTCTACATTCTTCTATGGTGAGTAAGATTTTTTTTCTGATTTTTTCATTTTAGTGCAGAGGAAAATGAAAGCACACACCCACTGTGTGACTTCTATACCAAATCATGGAAGAAGCCTGGGTAGTGTGGCATGTATTTGTGGTGGGGTACATGAGTAGACTGAACAGCCTATTCTCTCTAAGCCTGGGAGTGAGGAACATGGACTGTTTGCTCACAGGGTAGAAAATACCCTAGGGACACTTGAAGATGAAGGAAACTTCTACTCCAGAAACATCAGTCGGATCCTGGACAACTTGCTTGAGGGCTATGACAATCGGCTACGTCCAGGATTTGGAGGTGAGAGGCAGCATCCTTACTAAACCAAATGTCTATATTCTCCTTTCCCCTTCCCTTTGTCTAAGACCCAGAGGCTTCATAAGGATTGCAGATTGGTAAGGGGCAGGGGCACTGGGAGAGGCCACATGTTCCATCCAGTCTCTGTCCCTTCCTCTGTTTGTGACCTTCTATGCATGTAATTTGAACCCTCAGCTAGTGTGGGTGTATGAATAGTGTTTGCCTCGTAGAGCTGTGTGAGTGTAGAATGAGATTCTCCAACTAGAGCACTTTTCTAAGCATTTGTCCCCCCGCCCCAAAATTACCAAGGTGTGTTAGTTATTGTTATAATTATTATGGAAATACTAACTTGCTTCTCTTCCATTCCTTAAATTTTTCAAATTGACCAGAAAATTTTCAAAATAATGCAACCAGTTTGAGTTTTCAGAGTTGAAAAACCCAAGGGCTTCTGCTAGTGAATTCCTTTAGGATGGATTGCAGGTTCTAACCATGAGAAGGGACTTTATGGTAGGGTCATTAAGTTCAGTGTCCTTAAACTCACTGGTGATATTTGCCCCCATGCTTCTGGGTTAATTTTAGGTGCTGTCACTGAAGTCAAAACAGACATTTATGTGACCAGTTTTGGGCCCGTGTCAGATGTGGAGATGGTGAGTAAGCTCTAAGTGAGGAGGGTAACTACTTGTTGGCTGGAGGGCAGAGTCCAGGAACTAATGATCTTGGACATTGTTACCAAGCTTGGCTCCATAGTCCTAATGCAATATGTATGTTCATGCCGGAAGGGCATGGTCATTAGAACAGATTACTGGCTTAATTGCCTTCACATTTCACTAAGGGCTCCGCTTGAACACTTTAACCTGCGGGACTTTCTAAGATTCTATTCTCTCTTGTGGCCATGTATCATGCACCCATTCTTTTCTACAATGGTAAGGTTTCCCCATCTTTATAAAGTCCTGGTAAATTTTTAGAATGGAAAAAAAGAAAAATCAACAAAGATGATATATCATGTAAGAGTATATTCAGAATATCTATGAAACTTAAAATATGGCTGTTTTCTGTAGCACATCATTTTCAGTATATTTTATTAAAACAGTGAAGGGCATCATTTGGAAAAGCTAGTGCTTTGTACCTTTTGTGTTGCAAATGGACCAGTAGGTGTTCTAGGAACTCTGTTCCAGGTACAGATGGCTGTAGGATTCGTAAGAGATTATTTATAGTAAGTGGCAGTGAAAATCTGAACTAGTCTTCTAGAACAAAGTGTATCATGATATTTTTTCCACAGTTTTCAGTTACCGTTTCCCCCTAAAAGTAAAATATAAATACTAAAATCAAAATGCACATAAATCTTTAAATAATTGAATCATTAAAGTTTATTAGGGAAATGTAGCTCTGGATAAATAGTTATTGGAAACTTTTTTATCTTCTGATCTTTGAGTTGACAAGAAAAGAAAGAGGCAAGAGGGGGGGGAAAAAGGAAGTACCAGAGGAAAGGAAAGGAGAAGGGAGGGAAAAAAGTAAGAAAGAAAACGAGGAAGTGAAGGAGAGGGAGAAGGACTTTATTTAAGAGAAAAATGTCTTAAGACTTGAAAGAAAGGAGAGTCAGCATTATCCAGAATCCTCAATTACTTTACTGTCATATTGTTCATTGAGTACTGACTCACCCCAGGTATAAATAACCACAACCATACTATACTATATTATTGAAGTCTGGGGAACACTTGACACTTCATTTTATGAATGTGTCTCATTTTTTAAGTATATTTGTACAGTGGAGACTTGTTAAAGCCTGGATCATTATTACATGGGTATACTGTGTGTCAAATTATATTTTAAAAATCTAATCACAACTTGTAGTAATAGGTCTCATACAGGAACACATAAAGTAGGCAAAGCAATTATTGGCAATATTTTTATATATTTACAAGCTGTTATTTATCATTGACTTTTGCAATGGCTCCTACCATAATTCTTAATATATTTAATGTTATTTCATTAAAGCCATAAATTAAAACCAAAAATTTCAATTATGCATACTTAAATGATGCTCTGAGTAATCATGGTAACATTTGCTTTTATATTCTCCAAGAACAATATGAAATTATTGGGATGTGCAGCCAGAGTACACTTATCAAGCAAAGTTTATCCATCCTTGGAAGTTTGCTAAATGGTACTATGGTGTTGGGAGACACCTGTGAAAGTGAAGAAGGCACCGAAGTGAAGAAGTGCTAGACTGTGATGGTAGGAAGGCCAGCACAAAACCTAGACTGTAAATCTTTTCATATTTTTCTTCTAAATTAATGGAGGGGAATTTGATAGGTCAATAGATGGAGAGGTGGATGACTGATAGAAAAGAGGAAAGATGTTGAAGAGGGTCAAGGTGGAGGAGGGAGTTTGGCACAACACAGTGCTATCTTTTATAATAATATTGCAAACTTTGAGTTTGAGAAAAATAATAATTAGGAAATCACGGGTTCTCTGATACTCTGATAGTTATTATCACAACAAGTTTTTTTTATTTCCTAAATTTTAGAATTAGGTATATAGGCTAGTGAATAAGCTATTCTTAATAAATTATCTCCCCAGCTTATATGAATATCTTATTTTCTCTTAGGAGTATACAATGGATGTTTTCTTCCGCCAGACTTGGACTGATGAGAGGTTGAAGTTTGGGGGGCCAACTGAGATTCTGAGTTTGAATAACTTGATGGTCAGTAAAATCTGGACACCTGACACTTTTTTCAGGAATGGCAAAAAATCAATTGCACACAATATGACAACCCCTAATAAACTCTTCAGAATAATGCAGAATGGAACCATTCTATATACCATGAGGTGAGGTTTCCCCAATTCAACTACCTCTAATCCAAATGATTTGTCCACATACTACTAACGTGGAACCATTTATTTTAATGTCCCTAGGCTTACCATCAATGCTGACTGTCCCATGAGGCTGGTTAACTTTCCTATGGATGGGCATGCTTGTCCACTCAAGTTTGGGAGTTGTAAGTTATGCATTCAAAATATAATTACTGGGACATGTGGGTGGCTCATTCGGTTAAGGGTCTAACTCTGGATTTCAGCTCAGGTTATGATCTCAGTGTCCTGGGATTAAACCCCCCTAGGACTTCCCACACTCAGTGGAGAGTGAGTCTACTACTTGTGAGTGAGTCAAGTGACAAGTCTCCCTCTTCCTCTGCTTCTCTCTTCCACCCCTTTCTCTGAAATAAATAAATCTAGGTAAATAAATAAATAAAGGCAGCAGTCTTTTAAAAATACGTATGTGTGTGTGTATGATTATTTGATTGTAGCCAAAGACCAAAAAGCAAAAGAGAAATATTACTATTAGATTCTCATTGTTATTCCATGAATATACTTACTTAATCATGTCTGTCAATCTTATAAATAGTCAGAGGTTTTAGTTACCCAGATTTAAAAAAATTAAAGAAAATTTATGTTTGTAGTTCCTTTTTATATGGACAAAATTTGCTCTGAAAAAAAAAAAAAACTAGTCAGATTCACCTGTTATGTTTAATTGGTTTTAAAAATTCAGATGCTTACCCCAAAAGTGAAATCATATATACTTGGAAAAAAGGACCACTTTACTCTGTCGAAGTCCCAGAAGAATCTTCAAGTCTCCTCCAGTACGATCTGATTGGACAAACAGTATCTAGTGAGACAATTAAATCTAACACAGGTAAGAATTAGACCAATTCATGAATGTAATCCAGCAAGGTGACTCTCATACACATTTTCAAATTATCTATTTCTTTCTTCTCTGCACTAGCTATCCTCGGCTACATTTGCTGTTTTGAAGTGATGAGTAGCCTTCTTTAAAATTGATTTTGCAGAAGAAAGGAAACAAGATGGGATTGGGAGGGAGACAAGCCATAAGTGACTCAATCTCACAAAACAAACTGAGGGTTGCTGGGGGGAGGGGGATCGGGAGAGGGGGGTGGGGTAATGGACATTGGGGAGGGTATATGCTATGATTAGTGCTGTGAAGTGTGTAAACCTGGCGATTCACAGACATGTACCCCTGGGGATAAAAATTTGTTTATAAAAAAATAAAAATTAAAAAAAATTGATTTTGCAACCATGTGCATAAAAAGATTTATGTAACCTTGGAATAAGTGTTTTCTATGCATATGACACAAAGAACCCGACCTAAAACAATGAGCTGATGTATCTATCATCTGCTTGATCAAGTATCTTTGTCATACAGAGAAATATGACTTTACTTGTTTTCTTCCAGCCCATGTTAAAGATCTGCAAGATTTATTTCCAGCTGCATTCTTTCTGCACCCTGTCAAAAGCAATAATACTGATATACATGTTTTCCAACAGGTGAATACGTAATAATGACAGTTTATTTCCACTTGCAAAGGAAGATGGGCTACTTCATGATACAGATATACACTCCTTGCATTATGACGGTCATTCTTTCCCAGGTGTCTTTCTGGATTAATAAGGAGTCTGTGCCAGCCAGAACCGTCTTTGGTATGCTTCCCACTTTGGCTATACTTCCACTCATCTTGCTCTTAATGCTTGTGTAGATTAGGGGAATATTCACACTAGTGCACTTTTTCGATCCACAAAGGAAACAGACTCCTGTCTCATTCAGGCATATGTACGATATTAAATGGCCCTTATGTTATCCCAAGCTATGTGGTGAATCCACAAAAAATTTTGTCTTGGCAAGAATTCTGGCTGGATTCCTGTGCCTTTCCTGTGCCCTATTTTGAAGTGTTTTTTTTTTTAAATCTCAATTTGCTTTTTCATAACTAAGGAAAAGCAGAAAAGTAAAAACTGACATGTAAATTCATGAAAAGAAAGGCTAATATTGAAACCTAATACATAAATTGTGTCTATTATAAATTATATCTTGCTTTAACAGGTTGAATCATAATAAACTGTTGCTTTTCTAGACCTCAAAATAGTTAAATATAACCAATTTTCCATGTTTCAACCTATTGAGTTCACTATTTATGATATGTGGAATCACTATTAGCTTTGAGAAAAAGCTGTAACAGAAAATATCATCAATAACAAAAGCCAATTTTTTCTGGGTTTTCATGATTATACATTTAGAGAGGCTTACAGGGAAGATCTGAGTTGAACTAAAATCTCAGATGAATGTTTACTTTTTAAGTTACTATATTAAAATAGGTCTCTTTCTGCAAATTATAAAAGAATATCTATATAATGACATTGATCATCTTTAAATTACGCATACTTCCCAAATATTGTATAAGACATAAAACTGCTGGTGATGGAGTGATGAAATGATTTTCTCATGAGTAAATATTTTACCTTAAAACTAAGCTAGAAATTTCAAAAAAAAATTGAGGAACCTAATTTTATGTTTACTATTCATACCAGATAGACTTCTTTTTTTTAATTTATTTTATTTTATTTTTTAAATTTATTTGTCAGAAAGAGAGAGAGTGAGCACAGGCAGAGACAGAGAGAGAAGCAGGCTCCCTGCCCCTGCCGAGCAAGGAGCCCGATGTGGGACTCTATCCCAGGACGCTGGGATCATGACCTGAGCCAAAGGCAGCCGCTTAACCAACTGAGCCACCCAGGCGTCCCCCAGATAGACTTCTTAAATATGTTGATAGACATTCCCAGCTCTTCAAATTGACCAGAATTCAAGTTTTTAGTACTTAAGTGATTATTTGCTATAAATTTGCTTAAGAAGTAAACCACTAGAATTATTCACGAGTTAAGCTTTACAATAGTTAAACTAAATCAAATCAGAAAATAGTTTTTGAGCAACTACAGTGTATATGGCACTATACTAGGTATTGAAGAATACAAAAATGGTAACAGCTATATAATAATTGTGAACAATTATAAAACAAGATCAAAAATTACATTTGGAGTGTTTAATCCACTGACACATTCTCATTTGATGTTGGTTTTGGATTCCAAATGCTAATACTGCATTTCTTTCTTTTCTTTTTTTTTTTTTTTTTTTTTTCACTTTAGGGATCACCACTGTTTTAACCATGACCACATTAAGCATCAGTGCTCGGCACTCCTTGCCAAAAGTGTCGTATGCAACCGCCATGGATTGGTTCATAGCTGTTTGCTTTGCTTTCGTCTTCTCAGCTCTTATTGAGTTTGCGGCTGTCAACTACTTTACCAATCTTCAGACACAGAAGGCCAAAAGGAGGGCACAGATTGCAGCTTCACCCCCAGTGACGATATCAAAAGCGAGGGAACCCTTGGAAGCTGAGATTGTTTTGGTAATTATTTACTTTTCTCATGTTACCCATCAGTATAGGAAGAGGCAGCCTAACAGTGATCACAAACAACTGAATAGTGCAAAAGTACTATTAGCTGAGCACAGGTTACCTAATTCTGAATCCAAGGCCAACTTCTTTTCCAACTTCATAGCAAAAAACAAACAAACAACAATCCTCCATTTTTCTTTGCTCTAAACTTCTGGCATGCTTCTTTAATCATCCTCACTGGTTCTAGCAGATTCCAAGCTCTTGGAGGAGATGAGAACATTTTTCTCAGCTTTTAGATGTTTCCTTCTAACAGGTTTACTTATACCAACTAGGGAGAATAAAGTGAAAAAAAAAAAAAGTTCCTAATGAGGCTTCAGAATCCGAGAGAAATAAAGAGGGACTCCTACAGAATGGACAATTTTGTTAGAAATCTGCTTGCTACTTCATTCGATAAGCCAGGTTTTTGATTTTCATGAAAACACTCATGTTCACATTTGTTTATTAAATACATGTATTTTAACATGTTTTTATTCAAAGACATAATTAGTGACAAATAGCTATAAAATTCAGTTTAGATTTGTTGTGGCCAAACTTTGGTCCTCAAAGGTTATTTTGAAAAAGAAACAAATGATGGCATTAATAATTCAAGGGTCATAAATGCACTCCCAAACTTCAATTTTACATGTGAGTACATTTTCTCAGCAGTTCAGCTACACACACTTTTTGAATGGATTATAGAATTGATTGACAAATATAAATGTTTATGTCAATGCAAATTTCAAATTGTAGTTGTTGAAAAGAAGAAAATTTTGCTCTGTAAAATCAAGTACTGCTGACACTTTGAACTGAAAATGTCTTTATAATCAATTCTGGTGAACATTTCCAAATCACAGAGCCACATGTAGTTCAACTAATCCTTGGCCAACTTTAATGATAAAAATCACAAAGCTATATGTGTTTTGTACTCAAATACTCGGCTATTTATTGGATAAAAAGATGATAGTTTCTTACCGAAACTTCTCTTTTGATATACGAAAAAAATTGTTTGAGAATTTATATTTTCTCCAAGGAATAAAATAAGGCTGTTCCCGTAAGTGGAAATACATAATTTAAAGATTTTTTTTCTTAAATTAGTTCTCATTAAAAAAAAATAAGTTTGCCATCCAGTGATCCAGACTAATTACCTCTGCTTACAAATCAAAAACAGTGTCTCAGAGAGGGAAAATGTTTGTTACTAGTTGGTAGAAAAACTAGGAATTGATTGCAGGAGTCCAATATACAACACATTTACAGAGGCAGAGGCTCTCCCCTCTCCAACAATTCCTCAAAGGCTGGTATATAACAGAGTGCATACCACAAAATAAAACATTTTCAGAATGTGAGGTCATTCCCCAAATTCTTCCCTTGACCTGATGATATTTTCTTTTTATATATGTGTATTTTGAAAGGCCACAAGTATATAAATTTTATAGCAGAAGGATACTAGTCTGAAGACTCAGTCTAAAACCCTTGAAAATATTGTTTTCAGAAAATATTTTTGAGAATCAGCTTATGTTTGTAAAAATAAGTGATTATATTATAAGCTGTCAGTATCTATATAGGGATTGCCCAGTGGTCACATACCATCTTAACATGTATCTATAAATGAAGAATTCATATTTATCAAAATTCAGTTTAACAGTTTCCTTTTAGAAATGCAGTAAAAATGCAAAGAGAGATTCATGAGAAACAAGATAAAAATATAAGTCCAATGACTTTGAATATGTTCATTGATCTGATATTGAGATAGAAAGACCAACTTCCTTACTTTAACTCTTTTGAAATATGTATTACTGAGAGGAATATGATTTCAAATCCTTGGAGAAACAATAGAGTTAGCATTCTCTATTATTTTAAAGATATAATTTATTAATAAAATGGAATTTAAGATCTCAGGTCTTCACATAAGCTATCTTCTACAATTCTAAAATAGTAACATATAATGAGCAGGTCCTTTGGGAAGCTGGATAAAAAAATTCAGTAAAATCATCTCAACGTACTTTTTTCTTGCAAGTTGACTTTTTTAAAGAAAAATTTTATTTCTAAACCTGGCTTCACTTAAAACATTTTAAGGTAATGAAAAGTACCACTTTGTTTCTGAAAGGGCAGGTCAAAGAGTAAAAATAAAGACCAAAATAAGCAAACCTAACAATACAAACTTTGTATGTATCAAAAATAAATATAGATGATTACATAGAGCATTTACATTTTATTTATTCATGTCAAACCTTGGCAATTTGCCTTATATGATGTAGAGGAACAAACATAAATTACACATTTGCAATTTATACAACACAATGGTATATTATGACTGCTAGGCCATTTTTTCTTTCAAATACCATGACATTTAAAAGTGCCTATTCAGTTGTAATCAAAATAGCGTTATTTGAGTAAGTTAGACATTGAAATAGCAAACCAATGTGGTGCGGTTGAAATAAAATTAAGTGCTTGGATGTTTCATGTGATTCTAAGTTACATTTTAATGTTCTCATTGCTTCTCACAGGAAGCTACTTAGAATGAATATAGGAAAGAGTTTATCACTTTGATTTTGACCTTGAAATTTAATATAATAATGACAAGGAAATTCAGGAGTTTTAAATCTAATACTCAAACCTGAAGAGATTTTTAAAACTAATACCTCAGAGGTGCTTGGTAGGCTAATGATCTTTCTGGTTTTAAGATAGTTAGAACTAGATACTGGGTTTTGAATTTTTTGTTGTTGTTTTCTTGGTTTGGGGTTTTTTTTGTTGTTGTTTTTTGTTTTTGTTTTTTGGTGTTTTTTTAGATTATGAGAAGAAATTATCCACAGCTTCTTTCCTGCTTTTACAGTACTTTTCCTTATTGCTTTTATCTGGTTTCTTATCTTGTCATTAAAGAGTTAGTCTTATCTTCATGTTTTATAACTTGTTATGTATCTGGGGTATACTTATTCTGCATATAAGGCCAAGTTTAGACCTCAATCACTTTTTGGATGTTTTGCTAGATTCCTTGTTATTTTAAAGGTCTAAGCTCTCATTATTATGTTCCTAAGAATGAATTCCCCCCACCCATCGACACATCCAGTCTCGCTTTCCTTTTTCATAGGAGGTGTGATGTTCTTGGTAAATTATCTACAACAAAATTGCCCAAAATTTCATTAGTCAGGACAATGATTATATTTATACTGCTTATATTGTTTATTCATTATTTTCCCTTTTCATCTGGCACCCATTTATTGAGTACATATGTATTCAACGAATTATTCATATTATAAGTACTTGTTAAATGATCTTATGTTCTATATCCTTTGTAGAATGCTAAGGATATATTAGTGAGTGACATCAGTACTGCCTCTTCCTTCATGAGCTTCTTGCTGAACAGGAAGAAAGACAAACGTATGAGCCAAAATGATACATTGTGATAAAGGCTGTGGTTAGAGATGTATAGTAGCTAATGAAGAGCCGTGCAAGAGTACCTACCACAGGCTGGGGAGATCATCATTCTGGAGGAAGTGTTGCTCAGCTGAGAACCGAAGGATGAGCTTGGTCCTGTTCTAGAAACACTAAATCAGTTGCTAGAAACTTGGGAATAGAGAGGGAAATAAAACATATCCTTTCCATATTCCCTTTCAAGGTTGGGATGATCTTCTGGGTCATTATCATGGTTGTCTTCCACCCATGTACAGAAATTGAAAGCATAGAATACTGAAAGATTAACCTCCCATGTTCCAAATATTGTCAAGATTTCTTTGAATACTATCATTACTCTGCAGGCTATCAGAGACTCAGTCCCTTCACCATGGTTTGAGCTATTTCATAACTTAAAGAGAGGGTAGGTTGGATTAGATGAGGGGTGTGGGTAGTTAGTTCTTTCCCTATACCTTCTATCAAATCCTCATCCAATATTCCCTTCTTTACCATCCAAACATTCCAGTATGGTTTCTGGACATGTACCTAGCACCACTGACCCACAGATTGCTGCCAAAAAGCTGCCTCTTTGTAGAAATTCTGGAATCATCTCTGTCCCAATTCTACCAGCTATTACGTAGATGCAAAAAAAATTTGATTTGAAATTCTTATGTCCTCCACAGTAATTAATATAATAGTTTTTTTTAACTAAGTACTAAATGTTTTCAAATTTCTCTTATTTTTGTGCCTCTCTTTGCTGCTTCTAAAAACAGATGTTTTGTTTGTCCCTTGGATAATGTAGCCATGGTTAGAATTTCTCTCTTGAGAGGTAACCCATTGCCCCCTCCTTTTTAACATATTAGAGTTACCGAATGTTGTATCAAGATTGCTTTAAGTACTTTCCAAATGTCTTATCTTTAATCAAATAATTGATTGTCATAAAGTCCAGTTTGACTCAAAGTACCTTTGCAATATGGCATTACTTAAAACAAAGCAATGCTCTATAAATACCCAAAGCAGGATGGCATTCAGCAGCAGGGGAGCCCTGGAAAAATTCAAAACCACAGGTGTTCCACTCAAAACAGTGACAGCCCCAAGCTGAGCCCTCATCTGGACTCTGACAAAAACCTATTTTACCATCAGCTGAAACTGCTGAGCTTACAATAGAACAGGCGGGGTCTGATGTAAACCTGTATCTTGAATGGCTTGCAAAATTGGCTTTCTTTTCACTTCAGAAATTCAATGTGATTCTTCTAAATTGGAGTCCAGTTTCCTGTACTGCCAATTCCCAATTATGCGGGAGCTGATTATCCAGCATGTGGGTTAGCCAGACCTCTTCCATTTCCTTGAGTATGTCATATTTGCTGCCTGCTAGAAAAACCCTCAGTTACCGCTGGACAGTGAGACAGGTGTAATTCTAAGCCCGTGATACTCAGTGGCAGGTGACTTTTCTCCCCAGAGAGTATTTTGCAATGTCTGGAGATATTTTTGGTTGTCACCACTTTGGGGAGGGAGATGCTCCAGCCATCTTCTGGGTAGAAGTAGAACCCACAACTGATGTTCTTCAACATCCTATAAAGTACAGGACAATGATCCACAACAAAAAAGTTGTGACCCCAAAATGTCAATAGGTCTGTGTTTGAGAAACTGTACCCTGAACCTAAAAACTGATGGGGAGAAACCATAATAATTATTAAGAGTGTGATCTTTAGCATCTGAGAATGATCACATTCAGTTACTGCCAGTTACTGTGTGAGCTTCCCACTTAAGCCTTCATTTTATTATCTCTAAAATAAAAAATAATAATATTTCATCATAGTTTCTTTTTTATAGGAATTAGCAAAATAATGCATGTAAAGTCTGTGTAGTGCTTGTCAATTGTAAGCATTTAGATATGGTACTTGTAATATGAAACAATACACTAAAATACAATGTTAAATAATCATAAAATTTTTTGTTTTCTCCTCCTTGCCTGATTACTCTAAGAAATCCTGGAAATGCTCAGATTTTCATTCATTTGTTGCATCGGCATATGCTTATTAAGCACATACTATGTTCTGTGCACTAACTAGGCACTATGGAGTGCTTATACTTGACAATAAGATGCCCTCTACCAATAAGGAGATTTCATGTCAGGAAAAGAGATAAGGCACAACAGAAATAATATTCACAAGGAAGAATGTGATAAGAGCTGAACAAATTATAACAGTTAAGTAAGCAGAAAAGTGTTCTCTTTCTTGAATACCTATTATATATATTATATATATAATATCCATCTATCTTATCTATAAATATTTTCTTTCTCAAATTCTTAAAGAAAAGAAAAACTTACAGAGAAAGCAATAATTGTCCCTAGATTTAAAGATAGGAACTTCATATGGCAGGTAAGTAGTATATATGGAATTGCACTCAAGGGCTTTCTGACTCTTTTGTCCACTTAACTCTCACGGAATCTTCCATTGAGATTGTTTGGAGAAGGAGATGAGGGAAGGGGAATACTGTTGTAGGGGATCTTTCATTCCAGGCCAAAAACTTAACGCCATTTAAATTTTCATGGTGTTTTTAGTGATGTTGCTTAACTCCAGACAAGGGTCATTTGGTAATTCTTAATAAGTAATGTGTGACATTGTGACAATGTCAAAAGATTGACAATTAACTTTTCTCCCCCACAGCTCTAAAGAGGGGAGATAAAACAATGCCTTACATCTTTATGGTAGATTATGTTTTATAATAACTTTTTCATCTCAATGAGCTTTTTCATGTCTGCTCTCTTTCTCCTTAAAAAAAGAAATAAAAAAAAGAAAGAAACAGGCAATGCATGCTATTAAAAATCATGAGTTTAGAAAGAGTATCTACTCTAAGGGTTGCCCTCGTTTTACTCTATCATGATCCTTAGAAATTTTACTAGAGTAAAATATTTTAATATTCCATGTATCTAGGAGGAGGTTGACTCTTTTTGGAAAATGAAACAGTAACACATTTTGCTCTTTTAGGTGGAGAATATTTCAGTGACATAGTTAATGGCTAAAAATTCAAATTAGAGCCTGAGATACAGAATAGAAACTCTGGAAAGAAGGTGCTATGTTTATTCTTTATAGGCAGCATACACTGAGACCAAAATAACACTAGTCTGGTCCTATCCACATGCTGACCGGTGACCCTGGATACAGTGGTCCTTAGCTGTCACATATTTTTAGTAGTAGAAAGTATCACTTATTTCCCAAGATCAGCAGACTGAGCCCTCACTATTTTAAATTATCTTTACCACCAAGACCTATGATTTACTTAATTATGTCAAGAGTCCCTAGGATAATACTGGGCCAATATATAACAAAAAAAAGATATTCTTTCCTTGTAATTCACCATCAGACTTGACTACAGAGACTCATTTTTGCTTTTGGTGAAGAGATTTTCCCACAGCCTTTAAATGTACACTGGGCTTGAACTCTCAATGATGACTATTATTATTTAGATATGCAGTAAATTCCATGACAAATCAAACAGCAAAATTCAAAAGGGGACTATAGAGAGAAGAGGTTCTTAGAACTGTTGATTCTCACACTCCAAATGTCACCACATCGGCAGGTCACTCTGGTCCTGTGGCTCAACTGGCACAGGGGAGGTGGCTGCCTCATCCTGTTGCTGCGGGGCTGCTGGCTAAAGCCACAGGAGTCTCCCCACGTGAGTAACATACCCTGCCAGGCATCAAAGTGGTGATTTTGCTGCCAGGGAGAAAACAAGGTAGTTTTACAAGAGCAGAGATAATGTACAGCAAGAGTTTGAAGGCAGAAACCAGCAAGGACAACCTGGTCACAAGGAGAGTGACTAGTACAGGATATAGACAAGAAAAGATACAAATCAGAGCAAGATCCTCTAGTCTCCAAGTATGAAAATAGTCTAAAGCAAACAAAATTAGAGTCCCTGCACTAGACCCAATACTTTAAAGTGAAGACAAGAAAATGTGGGGATGGTGAAATAAGGATCGCAAATGACCAGTGTAGTTTATTACTAACTGTGTGACTATGGGCAAGGTATTACCAGCTCCACTCTCTGGACTTAGCCTTTTCACCTAATAATTAATGTACTAAATATCCCTTTCAGGACTAAAAGGGTTGTCTTAAGATTTCTAATGACAAAAAAAACATGTAACAATTCTGAGGTCAGTAAATGAATCATTTTTGGTGACTTAGGATGGAGGGAGAAGAGACCAGTGGAGAAGTTCTGAATGGGAAGCAGAAAGCTCTCAATATTGAACTTCTGAGCTTAAGAGGCAGCTGTATTTCAAGGGATGAACAGTCATCCCACTCGTTTTAAGGGTATTGGTACTTTGTCCCTGGCTTTTCACATACATGAGCACCTTAGTATTTTTTGTGGCTATTATCTCAGCTGGGTCACACTTATGAACGTGTGAAGATGAGGATGTAGGCTAGAAGAATGATATCAACTAACTGAACTTCTATATTTTCTTGTATTAATTAATTGTCTATATATTCCAAATTGAAATCCCTCTCATTGCCCACACTCGTTGCCCTATAGGTTTATGCACTACCAGGGAGAAAGGGTTGGATAAACCTTTGCAACCTGGTTTATCTCTTCCTAATGGCCCAGTGGTCAACGCAGTTTCTTGGATGTAGACTATGCTTGGCATCAATTACTGATGTATGAAATTATAGGGTGTTCGATGGCAGGAAATCATTTTTTTTAATTTATTTTACCACTTTCTTAGAAAGGTAGGACCATCAATACTATAAAAAATTGCTAATATTAAAAAAGAAGTTTGCTAATATTTCATCTTACATAGTATGTAGTCAATAAAATCTGTTCACAGTGAAAAAGTAAATAACTAAGTGATCACTAGTCTTTTACCTAGACTGAATATTTATGTCTTTTGCCTACAGCACCCTGATTCCAAGTATCATCTGAAGAAAAGAATCACCTCTCTGACTTTGCCAATAGTTCCATCCCCTGAGGCCAGCAAAGTCCTCACTAGAGCTCCCATCTTACCGTCAACACCTGTCACACCCCCACCACTCTCTCCAGCCTTTGGAGGCACCAGTAAAATAGACCAGTATTCTCGGATTCTCTTCCCAGTTGCATTTGCAGGATTTAACCTTGTATACTGGGTAGTTTACCTTTCCAAAGACACGATGGAAGTGAGCAGCAGTGTTGAATAGTTTGCAGCCCGGACAACTTGGATGTTGTAAGTTCTCATTTTCTGATAGCATTGAGACTTGTATAGATGCTTTTCTGAACATTGAAAATCTGTAACATATAGCTCTGAGTAGCATGTGTGGATGGGTCAAAAAGCACTAATGTTACTCCTCAACACTAGAAGTTGAAGGTTGTTGAAAAATATGACTTTTCTGTATGTTAGAGAAAACATGTGTAAGAGAATAAGATGGACTTAAGAGGAATTTGCCAATCTTTGTCTTTCATTGTTCAATATTTTAGTTGTCACTGTGAAGAGCATTTACCACAGAGAATATAAAATAAGAAATGCCAACACTTCCAAAGATTGCCTTAAACTATGTTTATTTTGGCTTAGCTGTCAAAGACAGCAAAACATAAATATCTAAATATTTATCAGTAGATTAATACCAGCATGTTGGAGGCCTTTATGCTAGTGAAATGGTTTTTGGTGTCAAGACCATATTGAGCTTAGCCATTTTTTTTTAACCTTGCTATGCTATTTTACCTCAATGAATAGATAAATAAAAAAAGTATGCATATGTACATAGCTTTAGTTGGGCTGCAATACAGTGCTATTTTATCTCAGTAAGCTCTTCTTTCAAAATAATATGTTCGCCAGAATCCCAAGAAATTGTAGAAAACAATGAAATTATAATGAAGCCTTGTTATATTATGACTGTGGCTATAGCTCCTATTTTCTACCTATGTATACCACTAAATAAAGCAATAAACACGGTCCTCTGGATCTATTTAATAAAGCTAGGGAGAAGACTTCTCTTAAGTATGAAGAAATTAAGACACTCTACTTAATGTTAATGTCCCTGATGATTCTGACAAGTAGAAGATAGAGGACGGTCAGCTCAGTCACCTCACCCTAAACATTAAAGAGTTGAGTCTGTTTTCAGAGTCAATCTTTCATCTCCTTCTTGCTCCCTCCACACACTTTCAGTTATAAGATGAACAGAGTCTGAGGATCTAATATATAACATGGTAACTACAGTAGAACACTGTATTGTATAATTGAAATTTAGTAAGAGAGAATTAAAATGTTCTCAGCAAAAAAATAAAAAAATAAAAAGGAAATATGTGAGGTGATGGATATATTGACTAACTCAGTAAGGGGAATCATTTCCTAATGTATTCCTATATCAAATCATCACACAGTATACTGTAAATATCTTACAATTTTATTCGTCAACTTTTACCTCAATAAAGCTGGAAAAAAAATGAATGAGACTTTTCTCTCTTTCTGCTATCCCAACTCTTCCTGATGCTGACTTTATCCATGCCTCTCCCACACAGAATAACAGTCTTAGAGAAACAGGAACGAGGCGTAGAAAAACTCATGCAGTGTGGTTTGTCCAAATTGATAAACCCTTCATTAGCTGTTGTTGCATCTTCAATTGAGGTCATTGAGGTCACCCTGAGCTATGAACCCAGAAAGAAATATTTTTATATTAATGCTCTTTACATAATCCAGAAAAATGTGAAAATTCTACAGCCCAACAAGTTAGAGGGTAATTAAACCAGCACTCTTCTAAAGGTGAGGAGACCGAGAGCTCCATCCATTGTCTCTATGAATTAGCTCCCTGACCAAATCTCAGTCTCTGGGAAACTTCATTGTATTTTCAGCTATAGGATATGAGGGATTGATCAGATGCCCTTTAGAGTCCTTCCATTTTGAATAATTTATGGTTCTTTCATTACAATTCTTTTCTATCTAAATTAAATGAGTCTAACTCTATAGGGCCTGCTTCAGTTTTAGGGAGTACATCAAATACTAGGCAAGTGTTATCATCTTATATGCTACTTTACATTTAATCTTCCTCATAAATCAGTGAAGTATATACTACTATCATCTTCCATTTAAAGATGAGAAATCCAGGTACAGAGAAGATAACTCATTTTCTTCAAAAGCAAATGGAAAAAAAAAAGCAAGTGGCACTCAGGTGACATATATTAGAGTCATATCTAAGCAGTATAAATTCATAGCTTGTTCACTTAACCATAACCATACATATCCTCATAGAACCTATTGTGACTCTATTTTTAATCCCCTCCAGAGTTCTCTCATCTTGTCTTTCATTTCCTGTAATAATTTTCTGGTTTTCTGACATCCTTCCTGCCCTTTCCTCAGCATTATTTCTACATTTCACTGCAAAGGACATTACTTTCAGTCAACATTTATGCTTAGAGCTGAAAGAGATAAGTAAAACCGATGTATTGGCACTAGATTTCTCCTCAATAAAAGCATCTTGAAAAAATTCATTAAATTACAAAACTTCTAAATTGCTAAGGATTCTAGAGAATACTATTACTCAATGTATGTCATGGAACGGTGATAGAGATTAACTGAAAATAAAACGGTTTTCCTAGTCAAATAATTTGTGAAGAGATGTTGAATTAGAGTAAAATAATTTTTTTTTTTCTGCTGGACTTCTCAAAGCCTTTATTACGCTTATGTGTACTATGATTCTCCCACAGTTTGCTATAGTGTTTAGCATTTCCCAAATCCACATGGCCATAAGTATTATTTTGAAGGGAGGAAATGTTGGGACTAGTATTCACCAGAAAAGGTGGCGAAACACCACTTTAATATTATTTGAACCATCCCTTCTATAACCACCCACCAATAAAACAGGTAAGGAACTGAATCTGAATGGCGACGTAACTTACCCCAGCCTACACAAATTAGGACTGTGTAAAACAGAAACTAGATTATGTGTTCCAAGAGAATTTAGTATAGAAGGAACTATAGAAGGATAAATGAGCAACACAGAGATAGTAACTGTAGGAGTAAACACCAAAAGGAGTAAACACCAAAAGAAAGCTGATAAGGTTTACAGAGCCTAAAACGTTAGGCAAGAGGCCTTATAGAGCTGGACTCAATCATCCTCAGAAGAGAGGATACCAGCCTGGATGGTGAGAGTAGCTCAGCAGCTCAGAGAAGGAAACCTAGAGCTGAGAATCAGACTTCCAAGGGGAGAATACCAGTTGATGGTGAAATCACAGGTAATCAGAAGAGGGCCACCTCAGGGTAGCATCTCAGACCTCTGGGGTCTGCCCACATGCTGCTAGAATCTTAGTCATGTGCAGGAGGACACTCGCACATTTGGGATTAGACTTGCAAGGAAGAGGTGTTGCTTGACTGAAACTGATACTCTGGGAAGGCACAATGAGGCTGGTTCTGGGAATGCAAAACACTGGAGACTGGAATTAACTGTTTTCACAAGGTGAAGGGTAACATTAAAAGGCAAAGCAAGTCAACAAAAAAGAGAACGTTCTTTTCCTTTCCCTTTCCACCTGCTGCCTAGTTTTCCTCCAGTGCCTTCTATAAGAATAACCTGACAGTGGCAGAGAAGAAATGAAAACTTGGGTCCCAACCCGAGTATCACAAAATAGAGTATGGAAGGTTGGATTTGGAGATGACAGACAAATGTTTAATAACAAACTTCACCCTATCAACTACTTGGTACTGTACATTCACTTCTGTGCATATGTATACTGTCTCAGAACAAGATGCAATTATCCTTTGTACAAACAAAATGCTCTCATCTTTTGTCCAAGAAAGAGATACACAAAATCCAAATAACCATAATACCCATTTCTAGGCAAGAATCACAGCATCCATTTCTGAATGATGATATTTAATCTTTTAATATAATCATGGTCCCACTTGAATAATCTGTTTCCCAAAGATTCAATTGTAAGCCTGTCTATGATGAAAATACCTTTCTATAAAACAGTAAGGGAATAGAAGGGAAATCAAAAGAAAGTATTTAATGTATACAAATATCAATTTGTTGAGATTTATTTAAATACCCATGTGACCTTTACAGAAAGATAGAGCTCTATATATGTCCACAAAAGTAATAGCAAGTAAGGAATAAGATATGCATACCTTCTATAGTCCCCATCCGTGTAGTGAGTTACATGATTGTAGTTGATATAAATAATTTCCTTCTTCTACTACCCTTTTCACTCAGCCTGTCAACTGGTTGATTTGCAATTTTTTTACCTGACAGAATTACTGAAGGGTCTTAACCCAAATGCAAGATAGTCCTCTCACATCCAGGAAGGTGGACTGCTTCCATCACTAAGAAAGTCCTAGAGGGGAGCTTGGGTGGCTCAGTAAGTTCAGCATCTGACTCTTGATTTTGGCTCAGGTCATTATTTCAGGATCTTGAAATCCAGCCTCACATGGAGCCCTGCATTCGGCTCCATGCTCAGTGAGAAGTCTGCTTATCCTTCTGCTTCTGCCGCCGCCCACCCCCAGTCAAGCATGCAAGCCCGTGCTTATTTTCTTGCAAATAAAAATCTTTTAAAAAAATTGTAGAAATCCAATGGAATTTTGATGGGAATGGCATTAAAAGTATAGATTGCTCTAGGTAGTATAGACATTTTAACAATGTTTATTCTTCCGATCCAAGAACATGGGATGGTCTTCCATCTTTTTACGTCTTCTTCGATTTCTTTCATGAGTGTTCTGTAGTTCCTCGAGTACAGATCCTTTACCTCTTTGGTTAGGTTTATCCCCA
>PISX010010698.1:0-68939 GCA_004024625.1 Mellivora capensis
GACGTGTCTTCATTCTCATTGGTTTCCATGAATTGTTTAAGTTCTTCTTTGATATCCTGGTTGATCCAAGCATTCTTAAGCCAGGTGGTCTTTAGCTTCCAGGTGTTTGAATTCCTTCCAAACTTTTCCTTGTGGTTGAGCTCCAGTTTCAAAGCATTGTGATCTGAGAATATGCAGGGAATAATCTCAGTCTTTTGGTATCGGTTGAGTCCTGATTTGTGACCCAGTATGTGGTCTATTCTGGAGAAGGTTCCATGTGCACTTGAGAAGAATGAGTATTCTGTTTTTTTAGGGTGGAATGTTCTGTATATATCTATGAGGTCCATGTGGTCCAATGTTTCATTCAATGCTCTTATTTCTTTATCGATTTTTCTGCTTGGATGATAGTCTATTACCGAGAGAGGCGTGTTAAGATCTCCTACTATCAATGTATTCATATCGATATGACTCTTTATCTTGATTAATAGTTTTCTTATGTAATTGACTGCTCCCATATTGGGGGCATAAATATTTACAATTGTTAAATCTTCTTGGTGAATAGTCCCTTTAAGAATGATGTAGTGTCCTTCTGTACCTCTGACTACAGTCTTTAGTTTAAAATCTAATTTATCTGTTATGAGAATCGCTACCCCGGCCTTCTTTTGCGGCCCATTGGCATGAAAGATTCTTCTCCATTCCTTCACTTTCAGTCTGGGTGTATCCTTAGGTTCAAAATGGGTCTCTTGTAGACAACATATGGATGGGTCCTGTCTTTTTATCCAATCTGCAACCCTGTGTCGTTTTATGGGCACATTTAGGCCATTCACATTGAGAGTGATTATTGATAGATACGTTTTTATTGACATTTTGTTACCTTTGAAGACTTTGTTTCTGTAGATTGTCTCTATATTTCTGTTCAATGATATTATTAGTATTTTTCCTCTTTTTTTGGGTCCCCCTTAATATTTCCTGCATTGTCGGGTTGGTGGTCGCATAGTCTTTGAAGCCTGCTGATTTTGGAAATTCTTTATCTCTCCATCCATTTTGAATGTCAGTATTGCTGGACAAAACATTCTTGGCTGCATGTTCTTCTCATTTAGTGCCCTGAATATATCTTTCCAGCCATTTCTGGCTTACCAGGTTTCTGTGGACAGGTCTGATGTTATTCTGATGGGCTTTCCTCTGTATGTAAGGAGCTTCTTTGTCCTAGCTGCCTTCAAGAGTGCCTGCCTACAATTACAATTCTTCATTCTTGCTATTAGGTGTCTCGAGGTCTTTTGAGAATCTATAATCTTGGGGGGAGACCGTTATGCCTCTAGTACATGAACACTGGTTCCATTCACGAGATTGGGAAAATTTTCATGGATAACTTGTTCCACTATATCTTTTAGACTTCTTTCTTTCTCCTACCCTTCAGGGATTCCAGTAATTCTGACGTTGGAACGTTTCATGGCATCATTTATTTCCCTGATTCTGTTTTCGTGGCTTCTAAGTTGTTTGTTCCAGGCTTCCTCCTGATCCTTTCTCTCTATCTGTTTGTCCTCCAGATCACTAATTCTATCTTCTGTCTCAGTTACCCTAGCTTTTAGAGAATTTAGATTAGATTGGAACTCATTGAGAGCATTGTAAACATCATCCCTAGTGGATTTCAGTTCTGCCCTAACATTGTGAACATCATCCCTGGTGGCTTTCGGTTCTGCCCTAATCAATTCCATTTGGTCATCCATGGCTTTTTCCAACCTAGCTATTGCCTGGATAATTGTTAGCCTGAATTCCCTTTCCGACATAATGTCTATGTCGGTAGCCATTAGCTCTGTTGCAGAAGGCCCATCCTCTGAATTTTTCTTCTCTTGGGCATTCCTCCTCCTAGTCATTTTGGTGAGAGATGGCTGAACGTAGTAGCTGGATGTATCAATCTTGGTGCAGTCAAGGTGCACCCTGGAATGCTTCTGAGCAACCAGGAGTCCCCATCCAAATGAAGGAAAAAAGAAAAGAAAAAGAAAAAAGAGAGAGAGAGAGAAACACGAAAAAAAGGGAAGAAAAAAGAGAAGGCTCAGCCCAAATGGGCCCCAAGGTAAGATTTATGAAGTATACAAACAAAAACAGCCAAACAAAAGACTGATAAAAGTACATGACAAGAGGAAAAAAATCTATCTATCTATCTATCTATCTGTCTATCTATATATTTATATATAAACAAAAAAAGAAAAGAACCTCATCAAAATGAACTCCAATTTTAAGATTTATATGCTATCAGGACAAACACAAATTCACAGAAACACTGGTGGGAGAAAAAGATGGGAGAGTGTTTATAAATTCTCAGTTTGGGCGAGGAAGATAATTTTGATTCTTCCTGGAAGTATCTTGATATCTTTGTTAAAGGACTCAACTTTCCTATGATAAAGGGGGATTAAAAATTGGTTTACCTATAGGGGTAGCATTGGTTGGGGAAAGGGGATTACCTTGAAGTTTAACTCTATATGAATGTTAAAAAATAAAAATAAAAAGAGAATAAACTAATCTAAACTAAAATAAACTAAAATAAAATTTAAAAAAAATTAAAAATAGAAAAGCAAAAGAAAAACACGGATATATGTATCAAAAAGTTCAGGTTTTTCCAAAAAGGCTATTATGGAATTTAATGTACTGAACATCTCACTGTGATGGTAAATAGGTTAAAAAATTATCTATATAAAAAAAATGAACCAGAATAGTGGGAATGAATTAAAAATAAAAGTTGTATCTATGAAGTAGTCGTGGTTGTTCTCTTGTTGTCTTTTTCTTTTTTTTTTTTTCCTGGTTGACTTTCTGGGAGAGGGGCCTGCCATGTGCATTTTCAGGCAGTGTTTCCTGAGTTAAGTCCTCCCGCCCCCCTCAAAGGGGTGGGCTCTGTGGAAACCAGTTTTCACACTTTTGTTCTCTGGATGTTTTTAAGTTTGTTTGTTGTTTTGTTTTGTTTTGTTTTTTTTTTTTTTTCCTGCCCTGAAAGCTTTTGATGGTTTTTGGAAGTTTAGAGGAAAGCAAACTGCACCCAGACCTCCCTCTCAGACAGAAGCCTCAGTCTGTTCCCCCCGGGTGCTGCAGAGCACATAAGTTCCACTTCAGCTGCTGGCAGATCACGTTCCGAGTCGCGGTCCCTGGGGACACAGGAACTCCTGCTTGTACCCAAAACCAAGACAGCGGCGGCTATCGGGGCAGCTCTGGACCGCCAGAGAGGTTCCAGTGATCACACCCTGAGATTTTCCCACTGGCCCGGGCTGGGAGTGCCTGGTTTTTCCAGGTCCAAGAGCGCCTGGCTGGTGCCTGTGCGCACCTCTCTCAGGAGAGAGTGTGGGTCGTGCGCGTCTCAGGCTCTGATAGCATGGCACAGCACTCTCATGGAAGAGTGCAAAAAGGCTGTTTTTCTGCCAGCTGGCGAGGCTCCCAGCCTCTCACGGGACCCCATGCACTCTCAGGTGCGCTGGCGGCTCAGGGACCAAGACCTGGTTTCTCCGATGAACTCTCTCTGGCTCAGTGCCAGGAGTGGTTGTCCTGGGCCCAGGGACTTAAGCCCCTGTCCCTAACTGCCCCAATTCCCATAATTTCCCCTGAGATCCTTTGCTCTTTTTGAGTGCTTTCAACCAGACTCCAAGTTAATGCTGGTCCCCAGTCGTAGGGCACTCTCGTATTGGGGTATTTCTTTCCAATGGGTTATCTCTGGTGTCTCCCTCCCCCTTTTGTTTATCTTCTGATATTAGTCCGATGTTCCCACTCTGCTTTATCTGCCCACTGGCGTCTTCTGCCCCTGTAGAGATCCAGACGTGTATAATTCTGATCTCAGGCTCATTTCATGCGTGATCAGAGTTCTTTGGTAGGTAATCAGCTCACTTTAGGGTACAGGTTGAAATGGTGCCTCCTCCTACTTCCCCGCCATCTTGTCTCCGATTTTTTGACATATTATATAACATTGATTGATTTACAAATATTGAACCATCCTTATAACCCCCAAAATAAATCCTACATGCTTGAGGTGAATGAATTTTTTAATATATTGTTGTATGGCATTTTCTAATATTTTTTTGAGGGTTTTTGCATCCATGTTCATTAGGAATAATGTCCTGTAGTTTTCTTTTGGTGTAGTGTGTCTATCTGGTTTTAGTAACAAGGTAATGCTGGCCTCATAGAATATATTTGGAAGCTTTCCTTCCATTTCTATTTTTTTGGAATAGTTTGAAGAAAATAGGTATTAATTCTCCTTTAATTGTCTGGTGGAATTTACCAGTGAATTCATCTGGTTCGGAACTTAATTTTTTGGTAGTTTTTTCTTTTCTTTTGATTATCAATTCAATTTTCTTACATGTAATTAGTCTGCTCAGATTTTTTATTTCTTCTTGATTCAGTTCTGAAAGATTATGTTTCAAGGAATTCATCCATTTCTTCTAGGTTTTTCAGTTTTCTGTCATATAATTTTTTCATATTATTCTCATAATGTTTTGTATTTCTGGGGTATCAGCTGGTACTTCTCTTATTTCTGATTTTATTATTTGGGTCCTTTTTCCTTTTTTCTTGATGAATCTGGATGGGTTTGTCCATTGTGTTTACATGTTCAAAGAACCAGCTCTTGGTTTCATTGATTTTTTTTTCTTTTCTTTTTCTTTTTCTCTTGTCTCTATGTCATGTATTTCTGCTCTAATATTTATTTATTTTTTTCTCCTACTTACCTTGGGCTTAGTTCTTTATTTTTCTAGCTCCATTGGGTGGAAAGTTAGATTGTTTATTTGGGCTTGTTCTTTGTTTTTGTTTTGTTTTGTTTTTGTTTTTGTTTTGAGGTAGGCCTGTCTTGCCAAATACTTCCTCTTAGAACTGATTTCATGGGGCACCTGGATGACTCAGTTGGTAAAACATCTGCCTTTGAAAAAAAAAATCTGCCTTTGTTCAGCTCCAGATCCTGAAATCCTGGAATTGAACCCCGCATAAGGCTCCCTGCTCGGTGGGGAGTCTGCTTCTCCTTCTGCCCTTCACCTTTCTTATGCACTCTTTCTCTCTCAAATAATAAGTAAAATCTTAAAAAAAAAAACCTGCTTTCACTGTGTTCCAAAGATTTTGGGCTGTTGTGTTTTTACTTTCATTTGTCTTCTTGTGTTTTTAAAATTTCTTCTTTGGGTATCTGGATGGCTCAACTGATTAAGAATCTGCCTTCAGCTCAGGTCATGATCCCAGGGTCCTGGGATTGAGTCCTACTACTCAGGGGAGAACCTATTCTCCCTTTACCCTCCACCCAGCTGTGATCTTTCTCTCTCACACTCTCTCTCAAATAAATAAATAAATAAACTCTTTTAAAAAAATTTCTTCTTTGATTTCTCTTTGACCCATCAGTTTTGTTTAGTATCATGTTGTTTAATCTCCATGTGTTTGTTTTTTCTCTATTTTTTGGTGTGTATTTGTGATTTATTTCTAGTTTTATACAGTTGTGATTGGAAAAGATGCATGGTACAATTTCAGTCTTCTTAAATTTATTGAGACCTGGTTTTTTGGCTTAATATATGATCTATTCTGGAGAATCTTCCATATGTACTTGGAAAGAATGTGTATTCCGTTGTTTTTGAATAGAATGTTCTGTATATATCTTTTATGTCCATCTGGTCCAATGTGTCATTCAAAGGCATTGTTTTGTTATTAATATTCTGTCTGCATCATCTATTCATTGATGTAAGTGGAATACTAAAGTCATCTACCATTATTGTAGTGCCATCAGTTTCTCTTTATGTCCATTGATAATTGCTTTATGGATTTAGATGCCTCAGTGTTGGGTGCATAGCTATTTACAATTGTTATATCCTAGCCTATTTTATTTCTGGGCAACAGTTTTGGATTGATCTCTTTTTTAATTTTTTAATTTATATTTTTTAAAGATTTTATTTATTTATTTGACAGAGATTACAAGTAGGCAGAGAGGCAGGCAGGGAGAGAGAGGAGGAAGCAGGCTCTCTGCGGAGCAGAGGGCCCAATGTGGGGCTCGATCCCAGGACCCTGGGATCATGACCTGAGCTGAAAGCAGAGGCTTTAACCCACTGAGGCACCCAGGCGCCCCTGGATTGATCTCTTTATCAATATGTAATGCCCTTCTTTGTCTCTTAGAATCTTTGTTTTTAATCTATTTTTATAAATAATTATATAAATTATATAAAATATTTTTAGATATATATATTGATTTCCTGGCTTTTTTTTCTAATTCTATTTGTATGGTGAATAGTTTTTCTATCCATTCAATTTTAGTTTGTATCTGTGTTCAGGTCTGAGGTGAGTCTTGTAAACAGCATATTACAGATGGGTATTGTTTTGTTTTATATCTATTCTGCCACCTTATGTCTTTTGATTGGAGTCATTAGGCCATTTACATTAAAGTAATTATTGATTTTCCAGAGTGGCTGCACCAGTTTGCATTCCCACCAATAGGAGGGGATGAGCAAAATGGGTAATGGGCATTAAGGAGGGAACTTGTTATGATGAGCACTGGTGTCATATGTAAGTGATGAATCACTAAATTCTATTTCCGAAACCAATATTATACGATATGCTAACAAGTAGAATTTGAAAAAAGTAAGGTAATTATTGGTAGGTATGAACTTATTGCCACTTTTAAATTTGTTTTCTGGTTATCTTGTAATTCTTTGTTCCGTTCCTTTCTTGCTCTATTTCTCTGTGATTGATGAATTTTTATAGCGTTATGTTTGGCTTTTTATTTCCTTAATTTTTTGTATCTATAATAAGTTTCAGGTTTGTGTTTACCATGAAGTTTGTATATAACACCTTACGTAAATAACACTCCATATTAATTTGATGAGCAAAGGATCTAACATTTACTCACCATACTCTTCTTTGGTGATTAATGTCCTCTAGAGACATAAAGATGTTAGTGTCATTAAAAGTGGAAGATTGTGATGACAAAATGCATTCTAAGCTTTAGTTTTGGCAAATTCAGGCAAAGATAAGAACCAATACCTTGTCAAATCTACTAAAGTAGTGTTAAGAATGGTAGATTTTTCTCTTTATATTGTAGGGATAAGGGTATATACCTCAATATCATAAAAGCCATTTTTTAATAACCCACAGCAAATATCAGCTAATGTCAGAAACACAGCAGGGATGTCCACTATCACCACTGCTATTCAACATAGTATAAGAAGTCCAAGCATCAGCAGTCAGACAACAAAAAGAAATAAAAGGCATCCGAATCAGTAAAGATTCTCTCACTCTTTGCAGATGATAAGATACTTTATGTGGAAAACCCAAAAGATTCCACTCCAAAACTGCTAGAACTCATATAAGAGAACAGTGAAATGTCAGGATATAAAATCAATGCACATAAATCAGTTGCATTTCTACACACCACCAATAAGACTGAAGAAAGAGAAATTAAGGAGTCGATCCCATTTACTAGTGCAGCCAAAACCATAAGATACCAGGGAATAAATCTAACCAAAGAGGCAAAGAATTCTGTACTCAGAAAACTATAGAATACTCATAAAAGAAATCAAGGGAGACACAAAGAAATGGAAAAAAGTTCTATGCTCATAGATTGGAAGAACAAATATTGTGAAAATGTCTATGCTGTCTAGAGCATTCTACACATTAATGCAATACTTATGAAAATACCATCAATTTTTTTCAAAGAAATGGAACAAATAATCCTAAAATTAATATGGAACCAGAATAGACCCCAAATAGCCATGCTATTTGCTATTTGCTATTAATATGGAACCAGAATAGACACCCAAATAGGAATGCTGACAAGCCAAAGTTGGTGGTATCACAATTCCAGACTGCAAGCTCTATTACAAAGCTGCAATCATCAAGACAGTATGGTACTGGCACAGAAACAGACAGAGACCAATGGAACAGACTAGAGAGCCCAGAAATGGACCCTCACCTCTGTGGTCAACTTATCTTTGACAAAGCAGGAAAGAATGTCCAATGGAAAAAGGACAGTCTCTTCAACAAGTGGTGTTGGGAAAATTGGACACCCACATGCAGAAAAATGAAACTGGACCATTTCCTTACACCACACACAAAAATAGAGTCAAAATGGATGAAAGACCTCTGTGTGTTGTGTTGGCATATATATATATATATGAACATCCTGTGGTATCAAAATTATACATAGAGTTCTCTTACCATTGAGTTTCCGGTTTATTACAGGTAGAGACAAAATGAACTGAATGCTGAAATAGAATAATATATTAATAATTGTGTAAGTGCTATGAAGGGAGAGGGCAGTGCCTTGTGATAGCAAAAAATAAGACCTGGTAATCTAGGCTAGATAGGAAGACTAGGAAGCCCAGCTGGAAAAAAAAAAAATGCTATTTAAGTGTGACTTTAACCTTGAATAGGATAGGGGTTAACTGGGAAGTGGAAAAAAAAATTTATGATTGTGTAGGGAATAGTTTTACTTCCATTTTTCTTCTGAAAGCTAGCCCTCTCTTCCATACAGTGCAGTAAAGGAAAAGACATAAGCCCACAGGGAAAAAAGTAAAGGGGGAAAAAGGGGAAAATGTAAAGGAAAAGACATAAGCCCACCATAGAGGAAGATAGAGGTATTAAGAAGTCAGGAGAAAGAGAAAAAGAAGATAAGCTCACATTCCAGCCATGAGGAATCTGAATAGAATCCAAATTTTAACTGCGATACTGGAAATTTAAGGTCAACAGAAACTATACATTCAAAGTTTGAGGAAAGGGTTTTTGTTTTTGTTTTTGTTTTTCCGTTTTAGAAATGCATACCATGTATAGCTATCACTTACTTATGAGGATAGAATAACAAGGCTTTTCAGACAAGGACAACCTCAAAAAATTATTTCCATTGACCAATTCTCAGGAAATTTTTGGAAGAGGGGCTTTCCCAAAGTAAAGTAATGAAATTAAACATGGTCATATATAGAATCCTAGGAAAATGGACCTTGGTGCAAGGGAAAGAGATTATGGGAAAACAAAATCTCTGGGCAGCTTCTGTGCAAGCCAGCCTGGAGAGTGTCTTGTGTTCATGCCTGAAGAAACACTTTGAGGGCTCTGGGGCAGAAAGCTGCAAGAATATTCCAATGATACCAGACCTGGTGTGTGTGGATGATCCGAGGGAAGATTTACATTTACTGAAGGAATTTAGTGTGACTAACTGATAGGTACACAGCAAACTAAGCAAAGTGATTTTAAACTCTGGTTAAGATGTAGTCAAAGGGAAAAGAAAGGGAAAAAAGAAACGAAGGCTCCGCTGTGAATACATTTTCAGTCATGATTTCTTATATGCTGAATAAGTGCTAAGTAAAACTTTCTGAATTTTGATTTGAGCAAATGGAGTTTGGGTCCATTTTCTGAGATTGTGAAAAATGGAGGAGTAACCAAAAGAGAATCAGAGTGAGTTTCATATGAAAGCGTGAAGAAACTAGCCACAGTAGAAGTGGTAGAAACTATTCCAAATGTCAACGCTGAAAGTTTGTTATCCTTTATCCATTTCCCTTTCTTCCTTAGGGACCTGTTCCTATACAGTCAGGGACAAGGATGTGCCCAGCTAACATTTCTCATATTCCTTTTTAGATAGTATTGGCCATTGAGATAGAAAGAGAAATTTGAGGTGGTGATTATAGAGAATTATTTTTTAAAGGGTCTAAGTTGGGAGGCAGACAAATTTTTGTGTTTTCCTTGAAAATGGAGGCTCCTCTCTTAAGGATGGAGAAGGATTGCCTTTGGGAGGAGAAGGAAGAGGGAGCAATAAAGTTGTTTGGGTTTCTGGATTTTTATAACTAAGGCATTCTAACTGATAGAAGCATCAATGTTATATCTTTTGTTTCAATATGAGATCTTTAATCATTATGTATCTTCCTCATTTTTCCTCTTTGACATGTCTTTAGATTTTCATTTTAAGCCTCACTATATTATAAAAAAGAGATCCTAAAACTATCTGTGGTGTAAAGCAAGTTTATTTGTAATTTACATAGTGTTTCACGCTGTTTTGTTAAAATAGATCATTGCATGCTTGCATGTCATATCAATGCCAAGGTGCTATTAAATGTGTAAATGGGGGCGCCTGGGTGGCTCAGTGGGTTAAAGCCTCTGCTTTCGGCTCAGGTCATGATCCTAGAGTCCTGGGATCGAGCCCCGCATCGGGCTCTCTGCTCCGCGGAGAGCCTGCTTCCTCTTCTCTCTCTCCCTGCCTGCCTCTCTTGCCTACTTGTAATCTCTGTCTGTCAAATAAATAAATAAAATCTTTAAAAAAATGTGTAAATGCATCTCCTCCTTTTATATTAAATGTCTCTACTTATCTTGTCCCAGACTAGCAGTGATGTGTGCATTACATTTTGACCAGCACTACATTAAGGAAGAAATTTCAGTATCTTATATCTATATATCATCTATCTATTTTCGTTTTCATATTTCAGGTGTAGAACTAATTTTAGCTGCACTTGAAAAGGGAAAACCAAACCAAAGACAAGAATTTTTACTTGTGAACAGAATTTTTCATTTTCAACTTCAACTTTACCTCCTTAAGGAAAAAGGAATGTTGAAATCATTCTGATATTTCCTTTTTCATTATTATGCAACATTTGTATTTCAAACTATTTTGATAGTTCCTTTTTTAAAATCTAATTTTATTTTTTCAGTGTTCCAAGATTCATTGTTTATGCACCACACCCAGTGCTCCATGCAATAAGTGCCCTCCTTAATGCCCACCACCAGGCTCACCCAGTCCCTACTCCCTACCCTCTAAAACCCTCAGTTTGTTTCTCAGAGACTGTTTTGATTTTTCAATTTGGATATTTATAAGATTGTTTTTCTTGCTCTTGAAGTGAATGTTTCACCTGGATAGTTCTAGATATGAGTCCTTTTTAATTATACTTTTGTGGGTAAATAACGCATAGACTCATGGATATGATTTATTTCCTGGTTGCTTTTGTAATTTTCTTCGTTCCTTTCTTCTTCTCTTGCTCTTTTCTCTTGTTTTTGGTGACTTTTTTGAGTGTTATATTTGGACTTCTTTATTTTTTATGACTACCATAGGTGTTTGTTTTCTAGTTTCCAAGCAGTTCACATATAACATTCTATGTATATAGCAATCTATATTACGTTGATAGTTACTTAAATTCAAACATATTCTGAAAGCACTGCATTTTTATTTTATTTTATTTATTTATTTTTAAAGATTTTATTTATTTATTTGTCAGAGAGAGAGGGAGAGAGAGCGAGTGAGCACAGGCAGACAGAGTGGCAGGCAGAAGCAGAGGGAGAAGCAGGCTCCCCACTGAGCAAGGAGCCCAATGTGGGACTCGATCCCAGGACGCTGGGATCATGACCTGAGCCGAAGGCAGCCGCTTAACCAACTGAGCCACCCAGGCGTCCCAGCACTGCATTTTTAAACCCCTCTGTGATGTGTGTATATGATGTCATAATCTACATCTTTTTATTTTGTGTATCCCTTCACATATACCCCCTTCTCCTCTGGTAACCATCAGCTTGTTTTTTATAGTTAAGAATCTGTTTCTTGGTTTGCCTCTGTCTCCTTTGTCTCTTTTGTTCCCCATTTACTCATTTGTTTTGTTCCTTAATTTCCACATATGAGTGAAGTCATATGGTATTTTCTTTCTGTGACTGACTTATTTCACTTAGCAGAATACTTTCTAGCTTCATCCAGGTCATTGCAAATGGCAATATCTCATTTTTTATGGATAAGTAATATTCCAGTGTATGTATGTGTGTATATATACATATATGTGTATATGTATATGTGTGTGTGTATGCATACACATAGCTACATCTTCTTTATCCATTCATCAGTAGATAGACACTTGTGCTGTTTCCATAATTTGGCTATTATGGATAATGCTCCTATAAACATGGATGTGCGTGTATCTCTTTGAGTTAGAATTTTAATATTCTTTGTGTAAATACCTAGTAGTGCAACTGCTGGATAGTAGGGTAGTTCTGTTTTTAGCTTTTGAGGAATCTCCATACCATTTTCCAGAGTGGCTGCACTAGTTTGCATTCCCACCAACAGTACACAAGTGTTCCCTTTCTCTGCATTCTCAACTGCACCTGTTGTTTCTTGTGTTGTTGATTTTAGTCACCTACAGCCACTGATAGCTTATTGTAGTTTTGATTTGCATTTCCCTGATGATCAGTGATGTTGAGCATCTTCCCATGTGTCTATTGGCCATCTGCGTGTCTTCTTTGGAAAAATGTCTGTTCAGATCTTCTGCCCACTTTTAAATTGGATTATTTGGTTTTTGAATAGTGAGTTTTATAACTATTATATATTTTGGGTTCTTTATATATTTTGGGTACTAAACATTTTATCAGATATGTTATTTCCAAATATCTTCTCCTAGTCTCTAGGTTGCCTTTTAGTTTTGTTGATTGTATCCTTTACTGTGCAGAAGATTTTATTTTGGTGAAACCCAAATAGTTTATTTCTGTTTCTTTGACCTCTTTCCTGAGGACACATATCTCAGATAACAACTTCTCAAGAGAGAAGTTGTTATGGTTGTCAGAGAGGTTATTGCCACAATATATTCAAAGTGCTAAGTGGGAAAAATCTGCAGCCAAGAATAATCAACAAGGCTATCATTTAAAATAGAAATACAGATAGTTTCCCAGATAAACAAAACTAAGATGTTTGTGAACACTGAATCAACTCTGCAGGAAATATTAAAGGAGACTCTGAGTGCAGAGACCAAAAGTGACAAAGACAAGAAAGGATCAGAGAAATCTCCAGAAATAATGACAAAGCAAGTAATAAGATGGCAATAAATGCATATTATCAATATTTCCTTTGAATATAAATGGATTAAATGCTCCAGTCAAAAGACATAGGGTGTCAGAATGAGTAAAAAAACAAGATCCATCTATATGTTGCTTACAGGAGACCCATTTTAGACAGAAGGACAAGTAGACAAGTACAGATTGAAAGTGAGGGGATAGAGAAACATTTATCATGCAAATGGATATCTGGGAAGCTTTATCTCTTCTTCAATTCTAAACAAAAATCTTGCTGTCTAGAGTATTTTTGGTTGTAGTCTTTTTCCTTTCAGCACTTTGAATATATCATGCCACTCCCTCTGGCCTCCAGTGTCCCTGATGAAAAATTGGATGATAACCTTGAGGGGATGGTCTCCCTTGCATGTAACTAGTTGCTTTATTCTTGTTGCTTTTGGGTGGGTCAGTTGGTTAAGAGTTTACCTTCCACTCAGGTCATGATCCCAGGGTCCTGGGATCGAGTCCCACATCAGGCTCCTTGGTCAGTGGGGATACTGCTTCTCCCTCTGCCTGCTGTTCCCTCTGCTTGTGTTCTCTCTCAATGACAAATAAATAAATAAAATCTTTAAAATAAAAAATAAAAATTCTCTCTTTAGTTTTTTTTTTTTAAATGATAGTGGATTTTTTTTCTAAGATTTTATCTATTTATTTGACAGAGAGAGAGAGATCACAATAGGCAGAGAGACAGACAGAGGGAGACTGGGAAGCAGGCTCCTCACCGAGCAGAGAGCCCGATGCAGGGCTCAATCCCAGGACCTTGAGATCATGACCTAAGCTGAAGGCAGAGGCTTAACCCATGAACCACCCAGGTGCCCCTTTAGTTTTAATTTTTGTCATTTTAATTTCTTTGTACTGGTGTGGACCCCCTTGGGTTTATCTTGTTTGGGGCACTCTATGCTCTCCGGACCTGGATGTCCGTTTCCTTCCTTGGATTAGGGAAGTTTTCAGCTAAGTTTTCTTCAGGTAAGTTTTCTGCCTCTTTTTCTTTCTCTTCTCCTTCTGCGATCCCCATATTTAAATATTAGTACACTTGATGTTATCACAGATGTCCTGTAACCTATCATCATTTTTAAAAAATTAATAATAATAATGACTATTGTAAATATTACTATTATTATTGCTTTGTGCTTGGTTGCTTTCAGCTACCCTGTCTTCCAAATTGCTGATCCATTTTTCTGCATCCTCTACTCTGCTGTTGATTTCCTCTAATGTATCTTACATTTCAGTTTTTGTGTTCTTTAGTTCTGTTTATCCTGTCATTTTGTTGAAGTTCTCACTGAGTCCATCCACTATTCTCTCAAGTCTGATGAATGTCTTTATGACCATTATTTTGAACTCTTTTTTTTAAAGATTTTATTTATTTATTTGACAGAGTGAGATCACAAGCAGACAGAGAGGCAGGCAGAGAGAGAGGAGGAAGCAGGCTCCCCGCTGAGCAGAGAGCCTGATGTGGGACTCGATCCCAGGACCCCGAGATCATGACCTGAGCCGAAGGCAGCAGCTTAACCCACTGAGCCACCCAGGCGCCCCTATTTTGAACTCTTTATCAAGTAGATTGCTTACCCTGTTTTGTTTAGTTATTTTTCTGTTGTTTTCTCTTTGTTTGTTTATTTGAAACATATTTCTCTATTTCTTCATTTTGTCTGACTCTTTGTGTTTGTATGTATTAGGTAGGTCAGCAGTATCTTCTGGTCTTGAATGTAGTTGCTTATTTAGAAAGTGTCCTGTGGAATCCAATAGCATAATCCCCATTGATCAACAGAACCAGGTGTTCCAGAGATGTCTCTTGTGTGGGCTGCAGGTGCCCATGCCCTTTTATTGTGACTCAATTGCAATTGCTGTGGGTGCACTGGTATGCAAAGGTTGCCCCCAGTATGGCTGACTAAGAGGGCCACTGTAGATACTGCAAGTATTCTGGTAGGTGGGGATAGCTAACCGCCTACCCAAGGCAGGAATCACTCTGAAGTTTCGCCATTCCTGGCTGGGCCTGCCCACTGAGTGTGGCAAGACAAAAGTCAGTCCAGAGAGACATCAGTTTCAACTAAGTCTGCCTGCTGAGTGTGGCAGGGTAGAAACCTCTTCAGAGGAGCATCTGCACTGTGGACAGGTTGGGTGGGGTGGTCTGCAAGGGAATTCCAGTGGTACTAGTACAGTAGATGCAGAGTGTCAGAACTAGCTCTTTTGAGCATCCAGCCACCTAGACTGAAGGAGAGCAATAAAAGTTGCACCTATTAGCACTTCTGGAGAAGGAATCCTGCAGATTCCTTCCCTCTGGCCATGTATCCTATAATTAGTCAGTAAATCTCCTTCACATATAACCCAGGTACTTTTCAAACTTCTGTTTTTGGGTTGGACTACAGACAAAATGTATAGCATTCTGACCTTTTAAGATCTTAGTGTGGAGACCTAATTTCCCACACATCTCCCTCACTCTTCTGGAGTTAAGTCTTACTAATCCGCAAAACCAGATATTATGGGGGTTTTCTTCCCTGTACAGAGGTGCCCAACAAGGGGCTTGATCCCCTCACTTCTCCACACCTGTGATATTCCTCCTGCTGTGTGTCACAGGGTCAGGGATTTGGTTTCCAGAGCACCTCTGCCCCTCTTACCATTTGTTATGTGTCCTTCTCTTTATGTCTTTAACTGTAGAAGGTATATTCTGTGAGTCTTAAGGTCATTTGCAGAGTGAGATGCATTGTAAATGTTGCCTTGATGTGTCCATTCAGAATCCTTCTGTTCCACCATTTCCCTTCTACTGCACTATCTTCCTTGTACTCTATCAACACAGATGTTTTGCTCAGCTTCCCCTTCAACGGCAGGACAGATTATTTTTAAATTAGTATTTGTTTCTTTTGTGGAGACTTCTGTCTTTATTTGGAATACAGTTTCTTATTTTATGATGCTTAATCTTATTAAAGTATTCCCATTTATTTTATTTATATATTTATTTACTGAAATGTTCTTTAGTGCTTCATTTGGAAGCTAATTTAGGACTCAAGTCTGTCTTTCAATAGAATAGGTAAGCTCTTCATATTTTTTCTTACTCTCCTCTTGGTTTCTGCTGGAATGCTTCTTCATATTAACTGGAGGGTTGGTTGCTGTGTTCAGCTCCTAGGCTGATTTTAAGAATATGACAGATATTTTGGTTTTGTCTGTGTACTAACTTGAGGAGAAAGTATCTCCAGACCTTACAGCCTGTTTGCCAATGCCTAAGAGAGTCTGTCCTTGTTACTTTTAGCAATTTGTTGTTCCCCTCTTATCGGAAACAATTCACTATGATGGTTGAGGAATGTCAATGTCCCTGGGGCATTTGGATAAAATAAATGGTCATAACATCCCCTGTGGTCATTGCTGGATGTGGGTCTGAAGGAAAGGAGAGGTGAAAGGTCACACCTTCCTAATATTCTGTCTCAGGATTCTTACCATGACCAATGATACAAATTTTATGTTTTCCTGTATTTTAATGAGAATTTCAGTGAGAAGTTAAGTGCCACCAACTAACTCTACTTTTGGATACAAGTTATACTGTTTTTGCTTCCTTCTGCTTTGGGCCTAATTACCTAAGGATGAAAGAGAAACCTACAGGGAGAGGGAGGAGGTGAAGAAGAAGGGAGAGAGAGAGAGGGAAGATTAATTGATTCATTAGAGCTACCAGAATTTCCCCACAGTTACTCGAGTTGAATGTGTTTACATAAACCATTTTTGTCTTGCTACAAAAACAATTTATCATTAAAATGAATTGCTGCCATTTGATATATTTCTTTTTCTACTGTCAATATTTTTTTAGTAGTTTCAGAACTGCTACCTTTTTGGATATCCAGGTGTTTGGATATATAGTGTAGAAATTCACCTTCATTTTATGTGATGATTATATGGCTTATAACACATTTCTGCATGTTTCCTACTTTAGAAGTGCAGTTTCAAAAAAGCTGTCCCTCAAACACATGGGGGCTCAAACTCCAGTTCTGAGTTGGTTCTGCCATTTCTGTGGCCATTACATGTGTTTTATCTACTAAAAAACTCCTGGGAACTTTCTCCTAACTTCTTTTTTTGATATATCCTCTTCAGGGTCTTAATCCTAATCATTTCATTTGCTTTGTCTAAAAGTTGAAATGGGCCATTCAGTTTGTATCACTTTTCTATAGTGAGTTCAAGCTCACTGGGATGCTTTTCTCCAAATTTCTAACAAATTCACTAGGTAGTTTTAAGATATACATACAGTTTTACCAAAAGCAGTTTTCTATTTTGGACTGCCACAGCGATATTTCTTTTCTTTTGTGTAATCCTTTAATTTTTCTATCATTTTACTTATCTTACTGGTATAATCTGAGGTCAAATTTATAAAGCCCCCATCAAGAAAGTACTGTGAAAATTAAATCAATAAATAAATGTGCATTTAGTAACATTTTTCTCTCAGGCTTTATGTGGATTTATTATTATTCATAATTTAACATTTATTGAGCACTAAGAATCATAGTCTATTTGGAACACAAATGTAGATGCTATCTCTGTCAATAGACTTCTGTTCTCATAGAGAATTCAATATGTTTCAAAAGTTAACCCTCACAGTTAGATAAATAAAGCAGGGAAATAGATTGTAAAGTCTGAACACACTTTGATTAAAATGTATTTTTTCTCATGAAGCTATGACTAATGTTTGCATGGAAATAAATATTTGGTCAAAAGCATGATTGGCATTCAAGAGTATTAAGTAAAAGGTGTGACATTCATATCTGTATTATAATATTAAGGTTTGAACTTTAAGTGAAATTAGTTAAAACTGGATTGAACAAAATAACTATCTGCCCCAGATACAAGGGCAGATACATTTGCATTTTGAAGAATTCCAGGCAATCTTGGTCTGTTTTGTTGTTACTGCAAACATTCATTTTTTGTGTCTCAAAGTCGAAATAGGTTTTGGTATCCATTTTAGTCTAAAATGGTAGCTTCACTAGTTTTTTTTAGAGAAAACTCACCAGTAATTCCACAATCTGTGTGTCTACTTTTGGTTTTATGATTAGGTACAACTTGATCAAAGATCAAGACTAACCAAAACTCCAAGGAATGCTTAATATCAAAAAGCAAATGCTACCTTTCTGTGCCCCATTTTGTCCTAATCCAAACTGAAACTCTACTCTTCTTTTCTTTTTTTTTTTAATTTAAATTCAAGTTAGTTAATATATAGTGCAGCATTGGATTCAGGAGTAGAATAAAGTGATCCATCACTTACATATAATACCCAGTGCTCATCCCAACAAGTGCCGTCCTTTAATACCCATCACCCATTTAGCCCATCCCTACCCATTTCCCTCCATTAACCCTCAGTTTGCTACCTATAATCAGAGGTCTCATATGGTTTGCCTCTGTTTCTGTTTTTATTTTATTTTTCCTTTCCTTCCCCTATGTTCATCTGTTTTGTGTCTTAAATTCCACATCTGAATGAAATCATATGACAATTGTCTTTCGCTGACTGATTTATTTCACTTAGTGTAATACCCTTTAGTTCCATCTATATTTTTGCAAATAACAAGACCTCATTCTTTTTGATGGCTGAGCAATATTCCGTGATATATACATCTTTTTTATAAATACATATATATATTATATGTATATAATATATGTATAATATATACATATATATACATATATATATGTATATATATATATATACTTTAAATATACATCTTCTTCATCCATTCATCAGTCAATGGACATTTGGGCTCTTTCCATAATTTGGCTATTGTTGATACTACTGCTATAAACATTGTGGTTCATGTGCTCTTTTAATCAGCATTTTTTATCCTTTGGATAAATAACCTAGTAGTGTAATTGCTGTTTGCAGTGTAGTTCCCATTTTTAACTTTTTGAGGTATCTTTACAATGTTTTCCAGAGTGGCAGCATTAGTTTACATTCCACCAACAATACAAAAATCTCCTTTTTCCATAAACTTACCAACATCTGTTGTTGTCTGAGTTGTTAATTTTAGCCATTCTGACTGGTGTGAGGTGGTATCTCATTGTGGTTTTGATTTGTATTTCCCTGATGATGACCGATGTTGAGCATGTTTTCATGTGTCTGTTAGACATCCGGACCTCTTCTTTGTAAAATTGTCTATTCATGTCTTCTGCACATTTCTTAACTGGATTGTTTCTGGGGTATTGAGTTTGATAAATTCTTTATAGATTTTGGATACTAACCCTTTATCTGACATGTCATTTGCAAATATCTTCTCATTCTGTCAGTTGCCTTTTAGTTTTATTGATTATTTCCTTTGCTGTACAGAAGCTTTTTAACTTGATATAGTCCCAATAGTTCATTTTTGCTTTTGTTTCCCTTGCCTCTGGAGATATATCTAGCAAGAGGTTGCCATTGTTGAGGACAAAGAGGTTGCTGCCTGCTTTTTTCTCTAGGATTTTGATGATTTCCTGTCTTTCTTTTTGATTTTATTTATGTGTATATTGTAAGAAAGTGGTCCAGTTTCATTCTTCATGTGGCTGTCCAATTTTCCCAACATTATTTGTTGAAGAGACTCTTTTTTCCATTGGATACTCTTTCCTGCTTTGTTGAAGATTAGCTGGTCATATAGTTGTGGGTCCAATTCTGGGATCTTAATTCTATTGCATCGCTCTATATGTCTGTTTTTGTGCCAGTACCATATTGTCTTGATGATTATAGCTTTGTAATACAGCTTGAAGTCCAGAATTGTGATGCCCCGTGCTTTTCTTTTCTTTCTAAACATTACTTTGACTCTTCAGGGTCTTTATGGTTCCATACACATTTTAGAATTATTTGTTCTAGCTCTGTGAAAAATGCTGGTGTTATTTTGATAGGGATTGCATTGAAAGTATAAATTGCTCTCAGTAGTATAGATATTTTAACAATATTTGTTCTTCCAATCCAAGAGCCTGGAATGTTTTTCCATTTCTTTCTGTCATCTTCAGTTTCTTTCATGAATGTTCTATTGTTTTCAGCATAAAAATCTCTTACCTCTTTGGTTAGGTTTATTCCTAGGTATCTCATGATTTTTGGTGTGATTGTAAATGGGATTGATTCCATGATTTCTCTTTCTACTGCTTTATTATTGGTATATAGAAATACAACAGATCTCTTTTTTTATTTTATATCTTGTGACTTTTCTGAATTCAAGTATCAGTTCTAGCAATTTTTTGGTGGACACTTCAGGTTTTTATGTAAGGTATCTTGTCAACTGCAAAGAGTGAAAGGTTGACTTTTTTCTTGCTGATTTTGATGCCTTTTATTCCTTTTTGTTATCTGATTTCTGAAGCTAGGACTTCTAGAACTATGTTGCTTAATAGTTGTGCAAGTGGGCATCCCTGTCATGTTCCTGACCTTAGGGGGAAAGCTCTATTTTTCCCCATTGAGGATGATGTTAGCTGTGGGTCATTTGTATATGCCTTTTATAATGTTGAGGTATGTTCCTTACATCTCTACTTTCTTGAGGGTTTTTATCAAGAAAGGATGGTATATTTTATCACATGTTTTTCTGCATCTAATGAGAGGATCATATGGTTTTTATCCTTTCTTTTATAAATATGATGTATCATGATTGATTTGTGGCTACTGAACCACTCCTAAAAAACAGGAATAAATCCCACTTGATCATGGTGAATAATCCTTTTAATGTATTGTTGGATTCAATTAACCAGAATCTTGTGGAGAATATCTGTATCAATGTTCATTAGGGATTTGGGTCTATAATTCTCTTTTTTAATGGTGTTTTTGTCTGGCTTTGGAATCAAAGTAATGCTGGCCTTATAAAATGAGTCTGGAAGTTTCCCTTCCATTTCTATTTTTTGGAACATCTTCAAAAGAATAGCTACAGTTCTTTAAATTTTGGTAGAATTCCCCTGATAAGCCATCTGGCCCTGGATTTTTGTTTGTTTGGAGATTTTGATTGCTGATTCAATTTCTTTGCTGGTTATGGGTCCGTTCAAATTTTCTATTTCTTCTTCTTCAGTTTTGATAGTTTATATGTTTCTAGGAATTTACCCTTTTCTTCCAGATTTGCCAATTTGTTGGCATGTCAGTCAGTATTCATAGTATTCTCTTATAATTGTTTGTGTTTCTTCAGTGTTTATTGTCATCTCTCCTCTCATTGTGATTTTATTTATTTGGGTCTTTCTTTTTTATCTTTGATAAGCCTGGCTAGGGGTTTTTCAGTTTTGTTAATTCTTTCAAAGAACCAGCTCCTAGTTTTGTGGGTCTGTTCTAGTGTTTTTCTTTTTAAATTTCTTTTTAATATTAATTATTTCCCTTCTTCCACTGGTTTTAGGCTTTATTTTCTATTCTTTTTCCAGCTCCTTTGAATGAAAGGTTAGGCTGTGTATTTGAAACTTTTCTCACTTCTTGAGGAAAACCTGTATTGCTATATACTTCCCTCTTATGACTACCTTTTACATCCCAAAAGTTTTGGACTATCATGTTTTCATTTTCATTTTCTTCCTTGTATTTTATTATCCTCTTTAATTTCCTGGTTCATTTTCCCATTCATTGTTTAGTAGGATCTTCTTTACCCACAATGTATTTGTGGTCTTTCCAATTCTTTTTTTTTCCTGTGATTGACTTCAATTTTCATAGCACTGTGGTCTGAAAATTTGCATGATATGATCTCAATCTTTTTGTACTGGTTGAGACTTTATTTGTGACCCAGTCTGTGATCTATTCTGGAAAATGTCCCATTTGCACTCAAACACAATGTATATTCTGCTGCTTTAGGATGAAAGCTCTGAATATGCCTGTTAAGTTTATATGGTCCAGCATGTCATTCAAAGTCATTGTTTCTTTGTTAATCTGCTTAGATGATCTGTCCATTGCTGTGAGTGGAATTTTAAAGTCTCATGCTATTACGGTATTATTATCAATGAGTTTCTTTAAATTTGTTATTAATTAATTTATATGTTTGGATTCTCCCAAGTTGGAGGCATAAATATTTACAATTGTTAGATCTTCTCATTGGCTAGACCCCTTTATTATGATATAGTGCCATTCTTCATCTCTTATTACAGTCTTTGGTTTAAAAGCAAGCTTGTCTGATATAAGTATGGCTACTCCAGCTTTCTTTTGATGTCCATTAGCAAGATAGATGGTTCTCCACCCCCTCACTTTCAATCTGGAAGTGTCTTTGGGTCTCAAATGAGAGCTCTTGTGAGCAGTAAAATAATGGGTCTTGGTGTGTGTGTGTGTGTGTGTGTGTGTGTGTGTGTGTGTATGTGTTATCCATTCTGGTGCCCTATGTCTTTTGATTGGAGCATTGAGTCTATTTACATTCAGAGTAAATATTGATAGGTATGAATTTAGTAACATTGTATTACCTCTAAAGTTGTTGTTACTGTAAATATCTTTGTTTCTTTCTAGTCTTTGTTTCTTTTGGTCTTTCTTTACTATTCAAAGTGTCCCCTTTAATATTTCTTGCAGAGCTGGTTTAGTGCTCATGAGCACCTTTAGTTTTTGCTTGTCTTAGAAATTCTTTATCTCTCCTCCTATTCTGAGTGGCAACCTTGTTGGGTTCTTGGCTGCATATTTTTCCCATTTCGGGTGTTGAATATATCAGGTTTTGTTTTGTTTTGTTTTGTTTTCCAGGTTGCTAAGTTTCTGTGGACCAGTCTGCTGCTAACATTTTGTGTCTATCCTTGTAGGTTGAGGACTTTTTGTTCCAAGCTGCTTTCAGAAGTCTCTCTTTATCTTTGTATTTTGCAATTTTCACTATGATGTGTCTTTATGTTGACCTCTTTTGGTTAATTTTGAGAGAGAGTTCTCTTGCCTCTTGGACTTGAATGCTTGTTTCTTTCCCCAGGTTAGGGATAATTCTCAGCTATAATTTATTCAAACAGAACTTCTGTCCCTTTTTTCCTGCCCTTCTTCTTCTGGGACTCCTATGATGGGGATACTGTTGTGCTTTGTGGAATTTCTGAGTTCCATAAATCTATAGTCATACTCTAATGGTCTTCTTTCCCTCTTCTTTTCAACTTCATTATTTTACATAATTTTATCTTCTCTATCACCTATTTGATCCTCTGCTTCTTCCATCCTCATTTTTATTATATCCAGTTGGTTTTGTATCTGAGTTATAGTTTTGGTGTTTTTTTCATTTGTTTGTTTGTTTGGGGGTGTTTTGCTTCGCCCAATTAGTTTTTAGGTCATTAGCTGTGTAGCCAGGGATTCTTTGGTGTCTTCTATGCTTCTTTCAAGCCCAGCTATTATTCCTATGACTGTTGTTCTAAAGTTTTGTTTGGATATATTGCTTATAACTGTTTTGACCAAATCCCTGGCTGCGATTTCTTCTTGATCTTTTTTTGGGGGAGAATTCCTCCATCTTGTCATTATATCTAGGTTTCTGTTTTTCATGTTATGAAAGCTTGTTATGCTTTCTGCTCCTGAGAGTAATACTATATAAGAAGGGGTCATGCACTGTCCAGGGCCTGGCACTTCAGGAAGTATTTCTGGTATATGCTGTGTGCACTCTGCTCTTGTGTTTTGGCTGCTCTTCTCCACAGGTCAGTCCTCTGCAGAGTTCCTCCTTGCTTGCAGTGGGGAGTATTTGGACCTTTAACTGGGTTTGCTTTGATTTGTTTGTTAAGATAAGTCCGGGAAGAAGGGAGACTGATCCAATAAAAGGGAAAAGGAAAAGGAACAAAAAAGGAAACAAACAAAAAACTGTGAGCCTGATTCTAAGAATAAGAAAGAAGAAAGGAAGGAAAAAAGAAAAGAAAAAATAGAAGAAGTGTGACCCAAAAGTTACAAAGGCAACAAACAAACCAACAAATGAACAGAATACTATACCTGCTACTGAAGAAAAAAAAAGAGCATATAAAAATTGTAAAATGTTTAAATTTTTTAAAAATTTTAAAATTGTTCTCTCCCTTCAGTTGTGCAGATTGTTTTCTTAATCCTCAGATTAATTTCCTTATTATTCAAAATTATTTGATGTTGATCTAGCTGTATTTGAGGAATGAGGCAAGCTCAGGGTCCCCCTCCCTGTTCAATAACGTAACTCCTCCCTTTGTTTGGAACTCTACTCTTGACTCTGACCAAATAAGAAAATTAAATTGTGAGAATGCCATATCAGACAGGTAGCCATCAGTGGCTTACCATTTTCTTCTGATAGTCTGTCTTTTACAGACACTCATGAATTGATCTGCTATTTGCAGCATTGGGAGCAGAAAACAGTTAAAACAACCCCATAGATTCTGGACTTCAAAGAAACTGTAATTGATCCACTTAGTTTAATTGATCTTTTCTCAGTCTCATACTTACTGACAGGGAAGGATTAGTACCCCTAAATAGCAATACTTCCTATAATAAGTAGGTCTATAAACTGGAAGGGTGAAGGGCTACTCATCCAGAAGCATAGGTATCATTTGAGGTGGCTTCAGCTTCAAGTAATAAGAATATCTGATTCATATGAGCATTTAAATGAACTATTTCTACAAAAAGTCTGTCGAGAGGGCAGACTCTGGGTACACTACATCAAAACTCTGGTTGTCTTGGTTGTTATGAATCTCTTAGTTAGACTGATTTCCATTGCTTAGCTTTAATGGCAGGTTGGTGGGAATACATTCAGTTTTAGCTGTTCAAGAGATCATATACAGAAATGTCCATGTCCTGAAAACAAGAATTAACTTCTCTTTGTTCTCTTATACAGAGGTGAGGAATGTTTCTAAGGAGCTCTTTCATAGCAGATTTCCTCATTACCTGTTAGCTAGGTCTGAGTTATTTGACCTCTCCTAAATTATTCACTATAAAGGGAAATGATATTTCATTTGGCATTGATGAATATTGAAAATGGAAGCATTGTTACCATTATAGAATATCATCTGTGTAGGGTAACTGCACATGCAGAAAAAAGTCTCAAACTTTTGGGGCGCCTGGGTGGCTCAGTGGGTTAAAGCCTCTGCTTTCGGCTCAGTCATGATCCCAGGGTCCTGGGATCGAGCCCCACATTGGGCTCTCTGCTCTGCGGAGAGCCTCCTTCCTCCTCTCTCTCCCTGCCTGCCTCTCTTGCCTACTTGTAATCTCTGTCTGTCAAATAAATAAATAAAATCTTAAAAAAAAGTCTCAAACTTTTTAGAAGTGGTATGATAAGTAAAAGCTTTCCCTTTTTAAAAGTAACATAATTCCTAATGTTTTGCTTCTACTTTCCAGTCCGGGGCTTTAAAAACAAACTTCTTTCACATATAATTTCCTTCAAGTTTTGTCTGATAAAATTTCTATAGCCCTCATACTCCTTTGCTTTATATTGTTACTTATACTTGTTTTTATAAACAGAAATGTTGATGATTTATCTTATCCTTTAAATTGGAAAACTAAAAAACTGCTTTTGAACTTCCAGTACTTAAAAATAAATTACTTCTTACACGGACACCTGGATGGTTTAGTCAGTCAAGTGTCTGATTCTTGATTTCTGGTCAGGTCTTGATCTCAAGGTTGTGAGATGGAGTCCCCTGTCAGACCCTGCACTCAGCATGGATATGCTTGGATTCTCTCTCTTCCTCTGCCTCTCCTTCCCTCCCAGCCTCCTCCACAACTCCTCCCACCCCACCCCTGCTCACGTGCACTCACTCTAAATAAACAAATAAATAAAAATCTTTTTTTTAAATTTCTTCTTACAATATTTAAGGAATAAAATTTGACTTGTTTAATCAAATTTCTTGGATTATTTTATACATTTAAATTATTTATAATAATTTGTTGTTGTGGTTTAGTATGTGTAGTCTATAATTTTGAAATTCCACATAATTTTTTATTATAATTGATATGCATTATATTAATTTCAGATGTAACATGATTCAAAATTTGTACTTATTATGTAGTGATTACCACATTAAGTCTAGTTAACATCTCCATACATAGTTAGAAGATTTTTTGTTCATTTGATGAGAAATTTTAAGAACCTCTTAGCAACTTTCAAATATGCAGTACAGTCTTATTAGCTGTAGTCACCATGCTGTACATTATAAAACCATGGTTTATTTATTTTATAACTGAACATTTGTATTTCTATTCCATTCACCTGTTTCATCTACCCCAATATCCCTGCCTCTGTCAACCACTGAACTGTTCTTTGTATCTGTGAGTTTTGTTTTATTGCTTGTTTTATTTTACACATAACTGGTGAGATCATACAGTATTTGTCTTCTTTCTATGATTTATTTCACTTAGCATTATGTTGTACACCTGAAACTAAGATAATGGCCTCTGTTCATCTATGTTGACATGAATGGCAAATTTTCCTTCTTTTTGTGGCTCAGTAATGATCTATTATACATATATACCATATTTTTTAATTCATTCATCTGTCAGTGGGCACTTAATTTTTTTCATATCTTGGCTATTGTAGATAATGCCACAATGAACATGGGTGTTCATGCATCTTCTTGTGTTAGTGTTTTTGTTTTCTTCAAGTAAATACCCAGAAATTGAATTGCTGGATCATATGTTAATTCTATTTTTAATTTTTTTAGGAAACTCCACAATGTTTTCCATAGTGCATGCAACAATTTATATTCCCCTTCACCACACAAATGGGGTCCTTTTTCTCTACATCCTCACCAACACTTGTTAATTTATTTTTGATAGCTATTCTGACAGGTATGAGGTGATGTCTCACTGTGGTTTTGATTTGCATTGCCCTGATGATTGGTGTTGTTGAGCTTCTTTTCATATGTCTGTTGGTCATTCGCATGTCTCCTTCGGAAAAATGTCTGTTAAGATCCTGTGTGCATTTTTAAAATCCAATTGTTTGTTTTTTTGCTATTGAGTTATATAAGTTCTTTGTATGTTCTGAATATTAACTTTTTATCAGATTTATGATTTGAAAATACTCTCTTCCATTCAGTAGGTTGCCACTTCATTTTGTTCATGGCTTTCTTTCCTGTGTAGAAGTTTATAGTTTGATGTAGTCTCACTTGTTTATTTTTGCTTTTGTTGCTTTTGCTTTTGGTATCAAATCCAAAAAATCATTGCTGAGAGCAGTGTCACATTGGTTACTGCCTGTTTACTTCTAGGAGTTTTATGGTTTCTGGCCCTACATTCAAGCCTTAAAGCCATTTTGAATTAGTGGTGGAATTTCATTCTTTTGAATGTGGCTGTCAAATTTTTCCAACATTTATTGAAGAGACTGTCCTTTCCTCATTGCATATTCTTGGATTCTTCCTGGTAAATTAATTAACCATATATGCATGGTTTATTTCTATGCCCTCTGTTCTATTCCATTGACCTATGTGTCCATTTTTTATGCCAATATAATTCTGTTTTGATTACTATGGCTATAAAATATAGTTTGAAATCAGTGAGCATGTTCATTCTTCTTTATCAAGATTGCATTGGCAACTTGAGGTCTTTTATAGTCTGATCAAAATGTTAGAATTTTTTGATCTACATGTGAAAAATGCCATTGAAATTTGATTCTGTGGATTGCTTTTGGTAGTATAGACATTTTGACAATATTTAATTATTCCAATCTATGAGCATAGTATATCTTTCCACTTACTTATGTCTTCAGTTTCACCAATGTCTGGTAGTTTTAGTGTCCAGATCTTTCACCTCCTTGGTTAAATTTCTTCCTATTATTTTATTCATTCAGATGCAATTGTAAATGGAGTGTTTTTTTTTTAATTTCTCCTTCTGATAGTTTATTATTAGTGTACAGAAATACAAAAGATTTCCCTATTGATTTTGTCCGATTGATCCTCTAAATTTTACTAGATTCTTTGTTAGTTCTAAGTTTTTATGTTTTTCTTTGTAAAATATTATGCCATCTGAAAAGAGTAATGGTTTTACTTCTGTCTAAGTTGGATGAGTTTTATTTATTTATTTATTTGTGCCTAATTGCTCTGGGTAAGAATTCCAATACTACATTAAATAAAAATGGTGAGAGTAAACATACTTATCCTGTTCCTAATTTTAGAGGAAAAGTTTTCAGCTTTTCAACATTGACTGTGATGTTAGATGTGGGCTTGCCATATATGGTCCCTAATATGTTGAAGTACATTTTCTCTATACCCACTTTGTTAACAGTTTTTATCATAAAATGATGTCCAATATTGTCAAAATCTTTTTCTACATCTATTGAGATGATCATATTATTTTTATCCTTCATTTTGTTAATAGAGTATATCATATTCTTTGAATTACAGATGTTGAGCCATCCTTGTATCCCTGGAATAAGTCCCATTTGATTATATGTATTGTGCAATTCAATTTTCTAATATTTTGTTGAGATTAATTTCTTACATCTAGGAAATAAAAGCTAGGTTATAAGATTGAGTCTTGCCTAAGTTTATAAAAGATAAGACAGAAAGAGCTTTTCAGTAGTGCTATGCAAATTTTGTGCTATGGTTGAATTTTTTTTTTTAAGAAGATTTTATTTATTTATTTAACAGAGATCACAAGCAGGCAGAGAGGCAGGGAAGCAGGCTCCCCGCTGAGCAGAGAGCCCGATGTGGGGCTCGATCCCAGGACCCCGGGATCATGACCCAAGCCGAAGGCAGAGACTTTAGCCCACTGAGCCACCCAGGCACCCCTATGGATTGAATTTTTTTTAAAAGATTTATTTATTTGACAGACAGAGATTACAAGTAGGCAAGAGAGGCAGGCAGGGAGAGAGAGGAGGAAGCAGGCTCTCTGCGGAGCAGAGAGCCCGATGTGGGGCTTGATCCCAGGACCCTGGGATCATGACCTGAGCCGAAAGCAGAGGCTTTAACCCACTGAGCCACCCAGGCACCCCTATGGATTGAATTTTTATGGTCCCCCTTCTCCACCTCTCCCACAAGCATACAAATTCATATGTTGAAGCTCTAATTCCAAAATGTGATGGGATCTGGAAGTAGGGCCTTTGGAGTTAATTAGAATTAATGAGGTCATGAGGGAAAAAATGTTATCTAGGATCCCCACTTCCATCTATGGCATTTTGTTATAGCAGCCTAGACTAAGATACTGGTCTACAGACAGTGTTGTATATGTACTATGTTGCTTGTTACCAGCAATGTGATAAGATAAATATTGAACCTAGAATAAGTATTTAGTTTGTTGTATTTATTGAACAGAGTATAGATCTACTGATACATTTTAGGCCTCACAAGGCCAATTGACAGTCAAGACAGCTGCATTCTCCATAGTATATGTTTTAAGGCTAGTTTGTCAGTTAAAATTCAAAGGTATGTAAAATCCAGAACGTACTTAATTTCAACAAAACATACTTGAAATTTAAGTATAACTTTACTGGATAAAGTATTTGAGCTAGTTACGAATGGGGAATTGAAAATGAATTTTAGAGTATAGACTCACTTGCTTCACTCTGGATAAACATTAAAGATGAATATGCTTAGCTTGACAAAACTGCTTTAAAATCTTCTCCTGTTGCATATCTTAATGAGACAGTTTTTATGTTCTGAGTATTATTAAAATAGCTCAGATATACATTTTATCCTAAATAACCACATTTAATAAGCCAACAAGGAAGAGACAAAACCATTTGCCACATTAATAAGTTTATTGATAGATAAAAGTGCCAGGTGTACTAACAATTACTTAATATGAGGAATCATTATTTCATGCATAACTTTTTGTACAAGTAAGATTGTAGAATGAAAAAAGTTATAACATATATAGATTTTATAATTCTTTTGTTTTTCCTATATTTTTAATTTTTCTATGATCTGATATATTTTATCAAATTTTCACCTTTTACTTTGTGTGTCTTTATTTCATAGTTCTAGTTATTCATTTTGATGTTAATAGAATACTGATGTATAATAGATTAGGAAGAAAACAACTCTGGTCCTTTATCTCAAAGTATTTTGAGAAGCACTGCCCTAAGGAACAGGCTATATCTATCCTAAATATATATGGATTTGATATATATTAAAGATGTAAATATCTATTAATGAAAATTCAGAAATAGTTGTAGAGGGTGTATCTGCAAAGATCTCTAGAAAAAAATTATTCATCCCTGTCCAGAAAATACTCATTGTGAACCTCAGTATCCTCAATTTTCCTTTATAAATCTGCTGGATATAAGGAAGGAGAGGCAAATAAGTACATTATAATAATGACTTATAATAGAGATGTGGATAATTTAAGGGCACTGCTAGAGAGAATATGCATATGAGGAGGGTAAGCAAGCCTGTAGTCAAGGCAGAGAGAAACAACAGGGAAAACAGAGAAAAAAAAATGAGTGCCAGGAAAATAATTAACTTTTGCTCCACCCTATTGAGAAGGTCTTGGCATCCTATGTGTCTTGGATAGAAAGTAGGCTACAGAAGCAGTAACTACTTCTTAGACTGTGATTTCCCCAAGGCAGGCAAGTTTTAAAAAAACACATTAAATGAAGTAGGAAAATGGTGCCAGAAAGAGCAGACAAGAGTGAAAAAAGGCCAAGTGGAGTTTTATTATTGGGGGCACACAATTAGGTACATATATATACCATAATGATAAATGCTCAGAGTTGAAATAAAGTAGAGAAGTAGTGGCATTAGGAGGAGAGGAATTGCAACTACTTTTAAGTGGCCAGAGAAGGTCTCTCTGAAAAGGTTGCTTCTGAAAGAAGCTCCAGAAGGAACAATAAATGTATCTGGAAGAAGAGCTTCCAGGCAGCAAGAAGAAATGAAACTGAGGTGGCTTCATGCCAATGAACAGAAAGGTGATCAACCTCTCTGGATGGAGTAGAGGAAATGAAAGAAGATATCAGAGGTCAGTGTCAAAGTTATGGGGTAAGGTCTGAGAAGCAACAGAGTGTCTGATCACATAGAGTCTGGATGGTGCCATGAGAATTTTGACTTTTATTCTGAAAGATATGGAAACTCTTGGAAAGGCTTGAACTCCACACTGTAGTGATCCCATATTTTTACAGTGTCCCTCTCACTGCAAAACTAGTTAGAAAGTTATTACAGTAATTTTAGGAGAGATAGGACAGTATCGTGGACTAGGATGGTGAGTTGAGGGTAATGGGAAATAATCTGACCGTGGATATTTTTTTTAATTGAAGTAAAATTCAGATAATGTAAAATCAGCCATTTTGAAATGTGAGCTTCAGGGCCATTGGGTACATTCACTTCTCCCTAGTTCTAAGGCATTTTCAGAACTCCAAAAGGAAACCCCATATGCATTAAACAATCAATTCTCCTAATCTCCTTCCTCTCCAGACCCTGGCACCATTAATCTGCTTTCTGCCTCTATGAATTTCCCTATTCCGGACCTTTGATATGAATGAATAATGCAATATATGGCTTTTATTTGTCTGTTTTTTGCCTGGCTTCTTTAACATTCTGTTTTAAGATTCACCCATGTTGTAGTATTTACCAATATATCATACCTTTTTCTAAGAGAGAGAGAGAGCGAGAGCTAGAGCAAGAGTGGGGGTGGGGGAGTGGTAGAGGAATAGAGAGAATCTTAAGCAGGCTCTATGCTCAGCAAGGAGCCTGATATGCGTCTTGATCTCACCTCCCTAAGATCAAGGCCTGAGTGAAATCAAGTCAGATGCTTCACCAAACGAGTCACCCAGGCACCCCATCATTCCTTTTTGTAGATGAATAACACTCCATGATATGGTTAAACCACATTTCATTTAACTATTTATCGATTGATGGACAATGCATTATTTCCAACTTTTAGCTACTGTGTATAGTTCTCTGGATACGTTTTAAAAATAGAACAAACAGGACCTGCTAAAAGACTGGATAAACCTCTATAATATTTAAGTGATATTTAAAGTAATTTTTTTTTTTAAGATTTTGTTGATTTACTTGACAGACAGAGATCACAAGTAGGCAGAAAGAGAGGGGGAAGCAGACTCCTTGGTGAGCAGAGAGCCCCGTTCAGGGCTCAATCCCAGGGCCCTGGGATCATGACCTGAGCTGCAGGCAGAGGCTTAACCCACTGAGCCACCCAGGCGCCCCCTACATAAAGTAGTTTAATACTCAATTAGTATGTTACAAAATTCTACTAAACTTAGTGATAAATATTAAAAGACTCTTGAGGTTTCTTCCTTAAAAGCAAAGAAGCAGAATGTGACTTTAGGAAACATATTTTCTCTGCTAATATATAATAGAGTACACTATATAATGAAAAGCCAGCATTTTATCAGCAAATGCATTGTTAAAGATTTGAAAAAACTAGTACTAGAACAAATCACACAGACTACATTATTTGCTGCTGAACACAACTGCACTTTGCTAACAAGTTTAAATTAATGGGGATTTGGTAGGTTCTGTTTTAGTAAGAAAATATACTAAAAGTCTTTTTTTCCCCAGCCCCTAAAGCAAAGGTGTTTTGAGAAAAAATTGATTTTAATAGTAAATAACTTGTTAATAAATGAAGACAAAGCAATGCTTTAGGAAAAAAAAACAAAAAACAAAAAAAAAACAAACAAACAAACAAAAAACTTGTGTACACAAAACCACTATCATTATAGCTGCTTTGGATAGAATTTTTAAAAAGCTATTCTGCAGAGGTAGCACTATAAGTGAATTTCAATCACTGCATCAATCATGAGCAAGAATTTGAAGCAAAGGAGTAGAAGTCAGAAATGCTGCCATATGTCACTACTAGGATAATTTTTAAAAAGCAATTTTTCAACTTCTAGTAGGATATTCATAACAATTTTTTAAAGATTTTATTTATTTATCTGACAGGCAGAGATCACAAGTAGGCAGAGTGGCAGGCAGAGAGAGAGAGGAGGAAGCAGGCCCCCCGTCAAGGAGAAAGCCCGATGTGGGGCTTGATCCCAGGACTCTGGGATCATGACCTGAGCCGAAGGCAGAGGCTTTAACCCACTGAGCCACCCAGGCGCCCCTATTCATAACAGTTTTAATCAGCTGGGAATGTCCAAATGTTCATTGCTTTTTTTCCCTATAAAGTACTCATATAGATTTTAAGGGCTACTGGATAAAATGTATTTTATTTTTATATATTGACTTTGGATCAGGAATCCTTGTAAAAATTATTAAGAGGTTTTATTTTGCTTTTTGCCATAATCATCATATGAAAATAATAAAACATATATTTGATTCTTTCCTGCTTTTACAAAACTGTATTCATTTTTCTTTCCTTACTGAGCTGACTAGAATGTTTAGAACAATGTCTAATAAAATGGGTTTAGCAGTCTGCCTTGTCCTGTCCCTTATATTAGAGTGAATGTTACTTTCTTTTCTGTATGAAGTATTTTGTTGTTGACCAATTTATGGAAGCTTCATTTGGTTCATAGTTTAATTTTTTTTTCATGAATGGGTGGGTTTTTTTTTTTCATGTATAAGTTGACCAGAGGGTCTTTAACTTTTTTAATGCAGTGAACTTCATTTTTCTAATGTTAAAAGCAACCTCTTACTTCTGGGATAGATTCATTAGGTTTTGTGAATAGCTGAGTCTGTTTGCTCATATTTGGTTTGGTGAGATGTGCGTCTTTGTTGATGAGTGGAATTGACATACCATTTTCCATTTTTTATCCTGAGTTTGTCAGATGTGGATATCAAGTCGAACTTACTAGTTCTATAAAATGATATTGGAAGTGTGTCTCCCTTTGTATACTCAGAAATACTTATTTAAAATTAAAACTATTCCTTAAATGTTCAGTAAAACTCACCTTATAAGTGGGTTAATCATCTTTTTTATTCAGGATTAAATTTTAAATACTGGCTTACTTTATCAAGTTCCCATCTTCCAGATTTTATTTTAAATATCACTCTTCTTTTAATATGTTACATGGCATTTTTAGATTATTCTCAATGGAAGAACATGTCAGAGTATTTAGTCTCTCTCACTACCAGAAATGGACGTTCTCTTTCATTCACATTAATAGTATATATTCTGACTTGCATCTTATATGAAGATCCCTGCTTTGGAAGGGCAGCACAGTTTCCAATATGGGGAAACCGTTTTGTTTTTTTTTTTTCTGTTTGGTTTTCCTTTTGAGTGAAGAAAGAAAAGAATGAAATGAAAGAACGTTTGGCTTAATTGGGGAATTGAAAGTAACTCACCATGACTGGGCTGGGCAGATGATATTATCTGAATTGTCCTTGAGATGTAGGGATGCATTAAATTTTGGAAACATATTCAAAGAAAGCTAAAATTTTGTATAATTATTCTAAAAATAGTAGAGACAATTTAATTGCGATAATAATTATATAAATCTATACTATTTATTGAATTATTACCATTTATTATGTCCTGTGCTATAAACTGTATAGTTTGTAATACTCAAACCTGTGAAGTAAGTCTCGAGGATTTTGAAAAATAAATAGGCAAACATTCATTCACTGGGTAAAGGACACTCTGGGTACTTGAGGTATGATCAGACTTCAAAAAGAAAGAAAAATTAGAGATGACTAGTCTATGAATATGTAATATTAATTGTGACAGTAATAGTAACATGAAGCAAAAGAAGTATCTTTTTATATTGTAATATTTCCCATTGTATAGTAGCAATATTTTGTTCACATATTTAGTTGTTCAGGTTTTATTTCTCTTTTATGATCAGAACTGACTTTTAGAAAATGATGCTATAATATCACTCAAAATTAAGCTCAAATTTTATTTCTCCCAAGGGAATTTACATTTTACTTTGAAGAAAGAAGCTGCAAGATATAATTGTACCATTGTAGCCATCATAAAAACATCAAAAAAATCTGAGAGATGTACCAAATTTCTTCTCATCACTCTGTTGAAGAACAAGAGGGTACTCATTTCATCCAACTATATAGACAGGTATTTCAAGTTTTGGATTGATTTCTTGTGTTATTTATGCATAAGGACTGCATTTCTAGTCTTCTAGAACCTATATATTATGTTTATGTAATCATTCATTCATTTTCATGCATCAAACATGTATCAATATGATAATATTTGAATCATAATTGATAATATGTGCTAGGAGTTACAGACCTGTAATGACAAATTATAAATAATTCAAGTCTACATAAACTTGTAGTAACATGAGAAAATGCCAACATTAAATAACATAGAAATGAGAATTTCAGGTTGAAATAGTAATATAAAGCTGCTGCACATAATTTTCCTTTCCAATATCTGAAACTGACAACAAACAATAACATACAAGCAAAGAATAACAAAGTAATACATTAATACACACACACACACACACACACACACATACACACCTCACCTGGTAAGAAACTTAGTTTGCTTAGAATGTATAGGAAGAATTACAGGAATATTTTGGACTGAGCCAACAAGAATTTAACCCTGTTTTTATCCCCTGGAGCTAAACTGGGGAGTCTCAAAAAATTCTAATAATTTTTAGTAATATTCCCAAATGTAAAACACAAACATGCAACAGAAAAAAAAAGAGAACAGAATAAAAAAGATGAATGAGGAACTCAGCACGAGACTGCAGGAAACAAAAGGGAATTCCCATGGATATTCTGAACTATATGATAACCTCAAAAATTGAATATAATGACATAAGAACACAAACGTAAATTATAAACTTAGAAATGAGATGAGGTATCACAAATCTCAGGCAATAGCTGAAGCATATTCTCAAAACTAATCAATAAATTATAAACAGCAAAAAACAGATTAGATAGAGCAAAAAACTCCCTGAATTTCTGGCATAGAGAAAATGTTTAAAATAATCAGTGAAAAGTCAAAGTAATGAGGATGGGGGATGGACTAATATGGATTAAAGAATGCACTTGTGGTGAGCACCTGGGTGTTGTATGGAAGCACTGAGTCACTAAGTTGTACACCTGAAACTAATATTACACTCTATGTTGACTAACTGGAATTTAAATAAGAACTTTAAAAAAAGTTAAGAACTAGATGATTCTAATCAATATGGGAGTTTTTAAAAATAATTACGTATAGAATAAATGGTCCTATGATTCAAAGAAATCAGTAAAAAAAGGGGGCACCAGGGTGACTCAGTTGGCTAAGCATCTGACCTCAGCTCAGGTCCTCATCTCAGGATACTGGGATTAAGCCCTGCTCAGCAGGGAGTCTGCTTCTCCCTCTCTCTCTGCCTGTCTCCCATTCATTCTCTCTTTTTCTATCTTTCAAATAAATAGATAAAATCTTGGGAAAAAAAGAATTCAGTCAATGAAAAATTTACCCATACATATAATTAAAACAAATTTCTCTGAAGTGTAGAATCTGTAGAAGAGTATGCTGTGCGTGTATGCGCATTTGTGCACGCTTATGACCACATATGAATAATATATGTAAATTATATATACATATATGAATTATATATATTATACATATGCATATATATGCAGAGATTCAGAGAAATTAAAGTGCAAAAAGAAAAGCTTTAGACCGTCATTACTCTTTTCATAGCTACATCCAATGCCTGAAGACAATAGGTCAAATTCTGTAGTGTTTTACAGGAAAGCAAATGTTACTTAAGAATATCATATTTGGGGCGCTTGGGTGGCTCAGTGGGTTAAGCCTCTGCCTTCAGCTCAGGTCATAATCCCAGGGTCCTGGGATTATTCCCGGGGCTGGGAATCCCAGCCCCCACATCGGGCTCTCTTCTGGGCAGGGAGCCTGCTTCCCCCTTTCTCTCTGCCTTCCTCTCTGCCTACTTGTGATCTCTGTCTGTTAAATAAATAAATAATCTTACAAAAAAGAGTATCATATTTAACCAAATACTCTTTTATGGATAGCAGGGACAGGCATCCTTCTCAAATATGAAGGAACTTAAGCAATACATCACCAACTAACTTCTGTTAAGGAAAAAAGCTATATGTTGAAATTTAATTAATAAAATAATTCAATAAATTATGTGGTAAGTCCTTACAGAGAACTCAGAAGTAGCAGACATCTTTATTCAGTAGATCATTAGTGACTCTGCTGAAATCCAGAATTTCTGTAAGAATATGTGTAAAACAGGTGACAGATATAAATATTATACATTTTGTTTACAAAAATAAGGAAGTGATCAGAGTGGAAGTGAGAACTATGAGATTTCCAAGATTTTTAATCTGTAAATCAGGTAATAATTAAAAAATAATGACTGGAACCAATAACAACAAGCTTGTGAACACAAGAACAGACTAAAATGAAAAAAATATATTAAGGTATAAATTATTTCTACTCTATTTTTTAAGTTTTTGCAATAAGCTTGTGTTACTTTCATTGGGATAAAAGAAAAAAAAAGATTTAAAAAACTAATAATGACTGAAGTCCCTTGTTTTAATTACTATTTGTTCCTAACTTTGGGTGAATCTTTTAAGAGAATAATAATTCTTATGATAAAGAAATGTATATTTGAGTTTTAACCATGTTTTAGTGAGGCATTCAATTTTACTGGAGATTTTCTTTTATTACATTTAAATAAATCCAATTTAATAGTTATTAAAATAGCATAAACTGTATGATCATATTTTATTTTTTTATTATGTTCAGTTAGCCAGCATATAGTACATCATAAGTTTTTATTATAGTGTTCAACAATTCATTAGTTGTGTATAACATCCAGTGCTCATCCCAACGCATGCCCTCCTTAATACCCATCATTGGGTTACCTCATTCCCCCATGCCTCTCCCATCTGTAACCCTTAGTTTGTTTTCCTGAGAGAAACAAACCATGAGAGACTCTTTAAGATCACATTTTTAAAATTGACTTTTTATTTTCTGACTGATCAGTCCTTCTACTTACATGTATTATGTCTGAGTCAGAATATAGTCCAAGAAACAAAACTCATGTCAGCTAGCCCAATGGAACAGCAAGAATACTGGGGACAAGTTGCAAAGTTGTCTGAAGAACTGAAAGACAAGTAAAGGGCCATGAAGGGAATCCATAGATTAGCAATACCAAGAAGTCAGTATACTCTTTGGCTGATGATGATAGAAGCAATGATTCTCAGCCCCAAAGCTAGGGTTTCCAGAATGGAGTGGGATTGCTGAATGTAATGAAAGTTACCAAATGAAATGTATGTTTCCAAATGTCCAAAGTTACCAAATGAATGTAATGAAAGTAACCAAAACTACAACTAGAGGGACTATCCAGGGTGAGCTGGGACAATGGAGAAATTCAGCTACTGCTGAAGTAGCTCAAAGCAGAAAAAAAAGGGGATAAAAAAAAAGGAGAACTACCTCACTTCTGCTTCCCAGTCTCTAGAGTTCTCTCAATTCCTCATAATAGCAAAACCTAATTATAACCCAGTGATCAGAATGACGAATATGCAGAGGAAGGACAAGGAATAGATCTAAGAAGAAACATGCAAGTGACTGGTACATCGGCATAGGAAGATAATAGTGTTGACAGTTACCTATTTCTTAAAAATAGTCATTTTTAAATGTTGGACTTTTTGGATGATTTTTAATTTTTCTTAAAAAAAAAGATTTTATTTATTTATTTGACAGAAAGAGAGAGATCACAAGTAGGCAGAGAGGGGGTGGGGAAGCAGGCTCCCCGCCAAGCAGAGAGCCAGATGCGGGGCTCAATCCCAGGACCTCGAGACCATGACCTGAGCCAAAGGCAGAGGCTTAACCCACTGAGCCACCCACGCACCCCAATTTTTAATTTTTCTTATTTTTATTATAGGTGAGTTAAAAGAAACTGCTGTATACTAATTCTGGAACTCAGTATTTGAACTTAGATTGGTAAATAAGGAAAAAGACATATTTAAAGAGAAGTGTACCATAGTGAAAAGAAAGATAATTAGAATATTCGGGAAAGAGTTACATATTTGATATTGTTACCACAGTTTACACAATTTACAAAGTCAGGAGACTTTGGTGAGTAGATAGTGACACACATATGGAAGGATATTTTCCTACAAAGAAGTTTGAGCTTTTCAGTTCCCATTGAACCATTTAAAAAGTTTGTAAGTTAGAAAGAAACACAATTAGAGATGTGTTTTAGATCTACAACCCTGATGGGAACTAAGGAATATAGTGGAGGAAAACAACATTTTGCAAAATATTGCCCAAGTTTAGGTTAAAGGTACAGAATAGAATATTACAGTGTATTTATATCACATGTATTAGATAGCGATAATGCTTTAAACTTGCTGATGATGGTTGATAGGTGATCAACTTAGTCTTGGTCCTGGAAAAGACATTTATATTGTGTTTAGGTTAATACTTTCTCTATTTGATCTAACAGGGATGTCATTGGAATATAGTGAACAAGTTTGGAAATTTGATAGTCCATTATAGTTGGCAAAAATCTCATACATAAATTGTTAAATAAATTAACAGGTCTAAAACTAATTAGCCAATGTTTCCTTGTTAACAGGTCTAAAACTAATTAGCCAGTGTTTCCTTGTTAACTCTTAGAAAATTTAACAGTTCAATTTTCTAATATTGTTTAAGGCCTAGTATGTGCATTTGGTAATAGACACTGAAAAGAAAACAAAATAAATATATATGTTTACCTTAATAAGTTTACAAGTTAAATGGAAGGTATAACATGCATTTAATGTTAGATTTGGTGATCATGTCAGACTGTAAAAAATGAAGACTAATTTTAAATGGTTGGATTAAGTATCATAAAAGCTCAAATAATTGGGAGACCAAGAGGGAATGGAATAGTTGAAGAAAACTTTGTGAAGTAAAAGAATCTTGGGATCTTCCTAGAGTTTTATGTCATTTTATTTTTTTTCATAATTATCATTATTTCCTTATTCCTAATTGACTGTTTTTAGTATTTCTGCTGTCCATTGATATGGAATTATTTATTAACAAATGAAATGTTGTGTTTGATTTTCTTTAGTTCACAAAGAGAAGAAATAATTACGATAAAAATGTAATCCAAGTGCCTACATTTGTTTTTTGTTTTTTTGGGTTTTTTTTTAAGATTTTATTTTTATTTATTTATTTGACAGAGAGAGAGAGAGAGAGATCATAAACAGGCAGAGAGGCAGGCAGAGGCAGAGAGAGAAGCAGGCTCCCCACTGAGCAAGAATCCTGACGCGGGGCTCGATCCCAGGACCCTGAGATCATGACCCGAGCTGAAGGCAGCGGCTTTAACCCACTGAGCCACCCAGGTGCCCCTGTTTTTTGGATTAATTTCTTTCATTTTTCTTTCAATTAAAATATATTCATTAGCACATTGAAGTACTGATATCTAAATTTAGATTTATTAAGCCCACAGGATATGCACGTCCTTGAAATATTTCAAAGCCATCGAAACTGTTAATTGCTGAAATACCATATCTTTGTCATGGAAGATAATGATTTGTTTTTCAAAGAAACTCTTTAGCATAGTAGATGATGTATTTGTTCATTTATCAGCGTATGATGAGAAATGTCTCAAGAATATAAAGTAATGGTTCCATAATACCATAAAGCACTTAACCATTCTGCTTTGAGGTATTAAAAAGAAGAAAATGGGATTCAGTGGGTTGGTTTTGCCTAAAATGAAGTGACATGTTACAGTCAGTTTTAACTTAAGAAACTTAAATCTTAAGATGTGAAAAGAAATGTTTTCTATTCCCTAGTTTTGTCAGAGTGATTGAAGAACATTATATATGTATTTTTTGTTTTTGGTTAATTATCTTATGGTGTTCATTTACTTTTATATCTACTAGTTAAAAACCAACCTTCCTCAAGGTATTCTTCCTCCTCTAGTTCAGCTATAAAGTGATGTTGAACTAGAAATTGATGCACCCTGCCACACTACCCAGAGTTGGGCACATGATGAAGGCCTCACCCCCATTCCATGACCAAGAAGAGTGATCTAGGAGTTAACATGTGAATCCAGCAAATTAATTTGAGTATTTTACCCACTATATTTCTATATGGAGCTGACAAAGAAAGGCCTCTTTCTTTTCCAATGTAAGTATTAGAGCTAAGAGCTCCCAAAGGCCTTGTCTCTCTTCATGCAGAGAGGTGTGAGAAAAAGTAGTCAACAATTAGCTCTGACTGCTTAAATTCCCGGACTGAAATTATATTAAACTGAAACTATCATAATTGGGGTATTTCTCTATTCCTACATGCAATTGAAATATTCTCCTATGAATACCCTTTTCAACTTAAATTAATCTGAGCTCTTTCCTTATAACTTGAAACCTAAGAATATCATCCGTTGCATATCCTATTCATGGCGGTATGTGAAAAATAATTGTAGGTTCACAGTATTTTACTATAAATTATTGGGTCCAGATATAGTTTGGAATTTAGATATATCATGTGGAATTCCAGGGGGGTCAGGGCAGTACTCTGGAAATAAACTCATTAAGATTTCAGTGGTGTTATGAATGAATATTCATATTAAATGGGATTTAAAAAGTTATAAATGTCCAGATGTCAGTTCAGGTCAGTTTTATCCAAAAGAGCTTTGATACCAAACCTAGGAAACAACTTCTTTTTTCTTTGCCCCTTCTTTTTGGAGGGCCTTTTAGATTTTGGAATTGCAGGAAAAGACTAGGAGCTATGCTGTAGTATAAACTACTGTTGAAAAATGAATCTCCTAATCTTAAAGATATGATTTACAGAACCATGTTTGATGAAAATTTATAGTAACTATTTCATTTATAGTAACTATTTCCAGCCATTCCTGTCCCCCACATAGAAGCTACTCCCAGTGAGGCAGGATGATATGTAGAAATGAAATGGGAAGAAATGTGGATTATTAGGGGATGAAATGTAACCAACACATTTTATCCAGTACAAAACACGCTCTGAAATATTAGCAGAAAATCTACATTATTTTAGATAGTAGATTTTATCTGCTCACTCCTTATGACAAAGTTATCATGGGCCCATGTTAATTCTGTTTCAAAAAGATATTTTATTTGTTAGTAACAAAGTTAAGAACTTATCTATTGATCCATTTCGTGATTTACTTTTTTTTCAGGAAATAAAGTTTCAAGCAACGTTAAGAAAAGAGAAAAAAAAAAAATTCAAGCAGAGCCAGATCAAAAACTCGCATCCCAGTTATGCCAAAGGAATAAAAGAGGATTTTTTTATTAATATGAGGTAAGTTTTCATAAATTTTTTTTCTTTTTTTCTTTTTCTTTTTTTTTTGTTTTATTTAAATTCAAGTTAGTTACATATAGTGTATTATTAATTTCAGAGTGGTATTTAGTGATTCATCAGTTGCATATAACACCCAGTGGTCACTACATTAAATGCCCCCCTTTATACTCATCACCCAATTACCTCCTTCCCCCAACCACCTCCCCTCCAGTAACCCTCAGTTCATTCTCTATAGTTAAGAGTCTCTTACAGTTCGTCTCCCTCTCTGTTTTTATCTTATTTTTCCTTCCCTTCTCCTATGTTCATCTGTTTTGTTTCTCAAATTCCACATGAGTTAAATCATATGGTATTTGTCTTTCTCTGACTTATTTTGCTTGGCATAATATACTGTAATTCCATTGACATCATTGCAAATGGCAAGATTTCATTCTTTTTGATGACTAATATCCCATTGTGTGGGATCTTCTTTATCCATTCTTTATCACCACATCTTCTTTATCCATTCACCTGTCAATCAACATCTAGGCTCTTTCCATATTTTGGCTATTATGGACATTGCTGCTATAAACATTCAGGTGCATGTGTCCCTTTGAATCAGTATTTTTGTATCCTTTGAATAAATACCTAGTAGTGCAATTGCTGGATCATAGGGTCGTTCTATTTTTAACTTCTTGAGGATTCTCCCTATTGTTTTCTAGAGTGGCTGCACTAGTTTGAATTCCCACCAACAGTGTAAGAGGGCTCCTCTTTCTTGCATCCTTGTCAACATCGGTTGTTGTCTAAATTGCTCATCTTAGCCATTCTGACCTGTGTGAGGTGGTATTTCATTGTGGTTTTGATTTGTGTTTCCCTAATGATGAGTAATGTTGAGCCTTCTTTCATGTGTCTGTTAGCCATTTGTATGTCTTTGGAGAAATGTCTGTTCCTGTCTTCTGCCCCTTTCTGGACTGTCGTTTTCTTTATTTTTTGGGTGTTGAGTTGATAAGTTATTTATAGGTTTTAGATGCTAACCCTTTATCTGGTATGTTATTTGCAAATATCTTCTCACATTCTGTATTGACTTTTTGTTTTATTGATTGTTTCCTTTGCTGTGCAAAAGCATTTTACCCTGACGAAGTCCCAAATCTAAGTTGATATCTAAAATAGGATTTAACTGAATGAGAAAAAATAATAAAAACAAAACTATGTGCAAAAGCCCAAAGATGAAAGAATAATTGCCCATTTAAAGAATAGATTCCTTAGAAAATTAAGGTGCTGTATAATAATCTTATATGCTTCTAGGACAGAGTCTAAGTGTTACAGAACAGGTGAGAGGAGTTGCTGGAGGGATAACAATGATCCAGTTCATGCAAGGTATTGTAAGCCTAGTAAGGAGTATAAATATTATACTGAAGACCACAAAGATCCATTGAAATGTTTATACCATTCACAAAATTATTATAATTTCTTTTTTGTTTTTCATTAATATAACTGGAGTATGTATATTTTTTAATTTTTATTTATTTTTAAATTTCTTTTCAGTATTCTAGAATTCATTGTTTATCCAACACATCCAGTGCTCCATGCAATACGTGCCCTCTATAATACCCACTGGTTTTGTTGACTGTTTCCTTTGTTGTGCAGAAGCTGTTGATCTTGATGAAGTCCCCAAAGTTCATTTTCACTTTTGTTTCCTTTGCCTTTGGAGACAGATCTTGAAAGATGTTGCTGTGGTAAATGTCAAAGAGGACACTGCCTATGTTCTCCTCTAGGATTTTGATAGATTCTTGCCTCATCTTGAGGTCTTTTATCCATTTCGAGTTCATCTTTGTGCATGGCATAAGAGAAGGGTCGAGTTTCATTCTTCAACACATAGCTGTCCAATTTTCCCAGCACCATTTATTGAAGAGACTGTCTTTTTTCCACTATATAATTTTTCCTGCTTTTTCAAAGATTAGTTGACCATAAAGTTGAGGGTCCATATATGGGCTCTTTACTCTGTTCCACTGGCCTATGTGTGTTTTTGTGCCAGTACCATGCTGTCTTGGTGATCACAGCTTTGTAGTAAAGCTTGAAATCAGGCAACGTGATGCCCCCAGTTATGTTTATCTTTTTTAACATTTCCTTGGCAATTCGGGGTCTCTTCTGATTCCATACAAATTTTAGGATTGTTTGTTCCAGCTCTTTGAAATATGCGGGTGGAATTTTGATTGGAATGGCATTGAAAGTATAGATTGCTCTAGGCAATATAGAATTTTAACAATGTTTATTCTTCCGACCCATGAGCATGGAACGGTCTTCCATCTCTTTGTGTCTTCTTCAATTTCTTTTGTGAGTGTTCTGTAGTTCCTTGAGTACAGATCCTTTACCTCTTTGGTTAGGTGTATTCCCAAGTATCTTATGGTTCTTGGCACTATAGTAAATGGAATCGCTTCTCTAATTTCCCTTTCAGTATTTTCATTGTTAGTATATAAGAAAGCAACTGATTTCTGTACATTGATTTTGTATCCTGCCATATTACTGAATTGCTGTATGAGTTCTAGTAGATAGGGGGTAGAGTCTTTTGGGTTTTCCATATAAAGTATCATGTCATCTGTGAAGAGAGAGAGTTTGACTTCTTCATTGCCAATTTGAATACTTTTTATTTCTCTTTGTTGTGTGATTGCTGTTGCTAGGACTTCTAATACTATGTTGAACAAGAGTGGTGAGAGTGGGCATCCTTTTCGTGTTCCTGATCTCAAAGGGAAGGCTGTTGGCTTTTCCCCATTGAGGATGTTATTCACTGTGGGTTTTTCGTAGATAGATTTTATGAAGTTGAGGAATGTTCCCTCTATCCCTATACTTTGAAGTGTTTTAATCAGTAATAGATGCTGTATCTTGTCAAATGCTTTTTCTGCATCAATTGAGAGGACCATGTATTTCCTCTCTCTTCTCTTATTGATTTGTTCTATCACATTGATTGATTTGCAAATGTTGAGCCACCCTTGCAACCCAGGGATAAATCCCACCTGGTCATGGTTGATAATCTTTTTAATGTACTGTTGGATCCTATTAGCTAGGATCTTATTGAGAATCTTAGCATCCATATTCATCAGGGATACTGATCTGAAATTCTCCTTTTTGGTGGGGTCTTTGCCTGGTTTGGGGATCAGGGTAATGCTGGCTTCATAAAAAGAGTCTAGAAGTTTTCCTTCTGCTTTAATTTTTTGAAACAGCTTCAGGAAAATAGGTATTATTTCTCCTTTGAAAGTTTTGTACAATTCCCCAGGGAATCCACCAAGTCCTGGGGTCTTGTTTTTTGGGAGGTTTTTAATCACTCCTTCAATCTCGTTACTAGATATTGGTCTATTAAGGTTGTCAGTTTCTTCCTGATTCAGTTTTGGAAGTTTATAGGTTTCCAGGAATGCATCCATTTCATCTAGGTTGCTTAACTTATTGGCATATAATTGTTGATAATAATTTCTGATGATTGTTTCTATTTCCTTGGTGTTAGTTGTGATCTCCCCCTTTCATTCATAATTTTATTAATTTGTACAGTTCATGGAAGCCAATGAGAATGAAGACACTTTGGTCCAAAACCTATGGAATACAGCAAAGGCAGTCCTAAGGGGGAAATACATAGCTATCCAGGCCTCCCTCAAAAAAAATGGAAAAATCCAGAAACAATTAAGATGCCACCACCACATCCATAGGAAAATCAACATAAAATGTTACCTTCAGAATAATGGAAATAAATTCTCAAATTCAAAAAGCTTTTTTTTAGATTTTCTAATTATAAAATTGTGGATAACTTAAGTGGAGTTGTGTTTTATCTTTTATTTTTTTATAATTTTTTTAATTAAGAAATTATAGTGGAGTGACTGCTTTGGTACCTCAAACATGTAACTGGGAGTGAAGAGGACCAGAGAGCAAATGAAAATAAATGATCTCAGAAAACATGATATGGGAAGGGGAGAGATATCAGGCTAAGTAGAAGGGGCTGCCAAAGGGAAGGGTATTTTTGTTTGTTTGTTCATGTGTTTTATTTTTGTGATAGAAGAGAATTGAATGTGTTTAGATTTTGTAAAAAGTTTTTAGACAGAAGAAGAAATTAAAAAAAAAAAAAAAAAAAAGAGAGAGAAAGGATGACAAATAGAACAATTGCCTAAACAAGGTAAAAGGGATTGCATCACAACAGCACTGGCCAGGAGGCAAATTGTTTCCTCTTTTGTTTTAACAGAAAGAAATTAGGAAATTGTAGGTGGTTTCTTAATGCATGGCATGGCATTTGCATGACGTTTGTTTTACCTACATGACAGGAGGCTCCTGAAAGTGAAGGAGTGAGGTGGGAGGTGAAGACTTAAGAATTGTTGAAAAAATTGCATTTGTCCTTGTGAAGGATAGTTCAGGTTACTGAGAATACTAGAAAGACATAAAGTATTACCAGGATTACAAGAGGGTTCAGAGGTGTCGAAGAACATGATATTAGGAAGTATATTAGTCAGGGTTCCCCCGAGGGAAAAGCATCTCCATCTCTATTTGTATCTATCTTTATCTCTACCTCTATATCATCTATATGTATCTATGTATCTATGTATCTATCTATACAGAGAGATAGTTATTGTAAGTAACTGGCTCATGGGATTTGGGAAACTGGGCATTCCAAAATCTGCAGAGCCAATGTCCCAGTTTGAATCCAAAGGCTGCAAGTTGCTATGGAACCAGAAAGAGTTCTATTTGAAAGCCCATCCTATTTGAAAGTCCATCTGTCAGGCAGGAGAATTCTCTCTTTTCAAGGGAATGTTAACCTTTTATTCTGTTTAGGTCTTCAACTGATGGGATGAGGCCCACCCAATTATGGAGAGCAATCTGCTTTACTCATTCTATGGATTTAAATGTTAATTTCATTAAAAAGCACTCACTGAAACACCCAGAGTGATATTTGGTCAAATAGCTGAGGACCCCGTGGCCCAGTCATATGGACATCACAGAGTATAAAAATATTTCCTAACAGCTTTTTGTAATATGGTATGTAAATGCTATGTATAAGAAAAATCATAATTTTCTTTCCTATTATTTGTTCACTTATTGTTCTTCTAAAATGAAAATAGGGAGCCTCGGTGGCTCAGTGGGTTAAGCCTCAGCCTACGGCTCACGTCATGATCCCAGGGTCCTGGGATTGAGCCCCACATTGGTCTCTCTGCTCAGCAGGGAGCCTGCTTCCCCCTCTCTCTCTGCCTACTTGTGATCTCTGTCTGTCAAATAAATAAATAAATAAATTTTAAAAAAATAAAATGAAAATAGATGGACTCAATCATATGTTACCTTTGAAAATCATGTTTTTTTTTCTACTGTAAATAATTTAGGAATTTATATTCTTCACAATCTTTCATCCCCACTGATGTTTTCTCCAGTTCCATTTAAGTTCTTAGTATTCCTCTTAAAAAAGAAGCTGAAGGAAATATTGCCCAAGAGTTTCTATATATTAACTATTTTCTGTGAACACCAGAAGCTGACAGATTGTCATGTAAAACATTGGCCATATTTTGATCATTAGGGAATTCTGCTGAAAAAAAATCATTTTTTTGAGATTTTTTTTCTTTCACTTACAAATTTGAAGGAAAGATTGATATAGTTGTATAATTATGTTATCAGCATTGATTTGATCATATTTATGTCATTATATATTACTCATATAAAGAAACCTACTTCCCTGCCCTATATAATTGAATGTAGATTTGACCTTAATATATTTATTAAGGAATCAGTTACATTGCATTAGAAACAGCCCAATGCCCCACAATTCCAATTATTTGGGCTTACAGTTTTATTACAAGCCATGGAAAAATACTTTCTTTTCCCAGCCAAAAACAAAACAAAACAAAACAAAAAAGGAATACATGTAAATTGCACATCTGACACGTTTTTCTTCAAGAACAGCAGATTTTTAATCTGTTGCAAAAAATTACTAGTTCTAGAAAAAAGATACACTGCTAATTATTTATAGTATTTTTCACTAACCAGTAATATGGAATTATTACCAGATAATAATTAGGCAACATCCTCAAAAATAAGTAACACAAATTACCAATGGTATCATTTCTTATAAACAACATAGATACATTATTTAAATAAATTAAAAAACACAGTAGATTTTCCTACTAGTTGATTCAACATAAATAGAAGCTTCAAAGATAAACATAAGCTCTTGCTCTGTGTCAATCATTCAAGATACAAAATTTGAACATGCTTAATACAAGACATTATGGTTCATTCGAAGAAAGCCATCAATTTGGCTTTCTAGTATGATCCAGGCCCTGAAACTTCCTTTGGCTAGTGTTTTTTTTTTTGTTTTTTTTTGTTTTTGTTTTTTTTTTTTTTTTTTTTTTTTTTTTTTTTTTTTTTTTTTTTTTTTTTTTTTTTTTTTGTTAGATTGCTCTTTCCTCATCAATTTTAAGGGAAATGTTTCTTGAGAACTATTTCAAACCTTAAAAATCCAGTGCTTTTTAAATTGGCTTACATTTATTTAAGTGGGTACATGTTACCATATATAAATATATACAGAGCATACTACAAAATTTTAGAATAGCATTTGATTTTTTTTCCAGTGTCTTTTTGCCCTTTACAATATATAGATAGCTTGATTTTTAAAATCACTGTTCCTGTCTATTAAGTAATGCTTTTGAGATTAAGGAATAAAAATATTACCAAGAAAGTTAAAGGCAAAACAATTTAAGTTGCAAAACAGTAAGACAGCAACCAAGTAAATTCTCCCCTGCTGGGAAGCGAGCTGATTAAAGGTGATTACCAGATGCAAACAGGAAGCAAAAATGTATAGATTACATAAAATCTTAGCAAGAACTGAAAGTCAGCATTAAGTCAGCAGTCCAGTGGAGACTTACTTAATGGAAGTGAAGATTAGTATTTAAAAATCCAGATTTGAATTCTTGGCCCACCTGTCCACTTCTTTAAGTAGTCATACCCCCATGTCTCTCATAAGTATTAGTTTAGCAAATCCAAACGGTGAGAACACATTCCAGCTACACTGGGTAGACTTTGTTCCAGCCTGTTAAGGATTTGGACACTGGGACTCAGTTCAGGTTTTTACATCTGGCTACTTGGTTATTTCTCAAAGCATTCCATGAAGTCCAAAATACCTCTATAAAATATCTTAAAAGTTAGGCATGTTCTCAAATTCTAAAAATATAATCGAAACACCAATTTGTCATATTGAATTGAGCAGAGTAGAAGCTAAAGAAGAGAAAACTAACATGAAACTAAATCTGAATTGAAAGTTTCTTCAGAGAGTTTAAAAATAGGCACTTTCCCCTCAATGAAATATAACATGTGTGAATATTCATGTATTACTATGAAATCTAGTTTGCATCCTCAAAAAAAAAGTACAGCTAACAGCTATAATTTGCACAATTATCAACTTGGAATTTTCTATTTCATGTTCCATTTGAAAATTCAAAGAATTTTGATTATCAGTACTAATCAGTTTGAGGAATAATATATACAAAATTTATAGTTAGTCTGAAAAAGAAGTTTCAAGTCATACTTGAAATACTGCGGTATTTTTTCCCAAGAAATGTTACTTCTGTCTGCCAATTAATAATTATTAGGGACTGTCTAATGATGAACTTAAAGCCAGCCTTGACTCAGAGAAATTTATACGTTATAATTCTCCCCTAAAAGTGCTTACAATCTGCTTGGAGAAATGATTTGCACAAATATGTAACATGTATTACAAGGCAGCATTTAACTGTTCAAGTGTGTGACGTCAGGTGTTCAATTTGCACTAGTTGGATAATTTTTTCCCCAACTTATCTGAGAGAAACAAATCATCATTCTTCAGCCTTTTCGTACCCTAGCTTTTTAGATCTGAGCCCATTAGATGCCCTCTTCTGGAAGGCTCAGCCACATTCTAGTACCTGACTGGTCTGCACATTTTTGTGCACACGTGTGTCCTTTTTCTAGTTCTTTCCTGGCAAATTTCTACTGATCATTCTGCATACTCAGCTAGGATGTCAGCTTCTCCAGTAAGCCCTGCTGAACTTTCCAGATTGAGTCATTGTCTCCCTTTCTGTGCTTCCACAGCCCCTCACAGTGCTTAACCTACTGTATTGTAATCACATACAAGTTTGCTGTCCTTCCTGATTTGGACACAGAGTTATGTCCAAGAACTTAGCACAATACCTGGTTCATGAAAGTAAATGGGGTGAATGAATTCAGTAAAAAGAAGGAAGTAGAAGATAGATCTACCATCTTTCCAACCCCCTTTTTGATTAAGAATTGCAGTGCTACCTCTGAAGCTAAGATCAAGGGTTAAATAGAGCCTGGTGAGCAAGCACCTATGGCTTCATCAGAGCTGTCAAGAGTGGGACCATTCCTCTCATTACTCTCCCAGTCATTTCTGGTATTTAAGATATTTTTCTCTCTCACTCCCTCAATCTAGTCCTGAGTACAGTACATTTCATTCTGAACGTCTCTCCAATGCATCTGCTTCTCCTATGACTAATGCTACTGAAGTTGAAACTACTATCATCTCTTACTTAGACAAAGGAGATATTACCAAAAATAATTTTCCCAACTTTACTTTTACTCCTTTCCAGGCTTTTCTCTTCATTGAAGCCAAAGGAATATTTCGAAGATACATATCAGATCAGAGTAATTTGCCTTCAATGATTTCACTACTCTGACAAGAAAGACCATGATCTTTAAGATTACCTCTAATGTTATATTTGACTCTGCCCGCCCCCCAGTGCCCCCAGTTTCAAGTCAAACCAATTTCCCCTCTGGCTTCATACAGTGAGCTATACCTGTGTTCTCTAATTCTTTCATGATCCTAAAGTTTTTTTTTTTCTAACTCAGGAACTTCCTATCTGCATTTTTTTTACACCCAGACTCCTCCCTTTATCTGCAACACCCCCACTCCTGACATGTGCCTACCCCACTCCATTCATTCTTCAGAGAAGAGTTCAAATATTCTTCCAAAAGAGCTTTCTCTGTCTTCCAATTAATTCTGGTCTCTCTTCTCTCTCAACATTTGACTTTTCTTTTAATACTCCTCACTACAACTTGTAACCATATACTAGTATATATGATTATCTAAATTAATCTCTGTTTCTCCTACCAGATTAAAACTGCCATGGGGGGGCGCGCACCTGGGTGGCTCAGTGGGTTGAGCCTCTGTCTTCAGCTCAGGTCATGATCTCAGGGTCCTGGGATCGAGCCCCTGCATCAGGTTCTCTGCTCAGCAGGGAGCCTGCCTCTGCTGCTCTATCTCTGCTTGCCTCTCTGCCTACTTGTGATCTCTGTCTGTCAAATAAATGAGTAAAATCTTTAAAAAAATAACTGCCATGGAGATTAGGACTGTATTGCTAAACATATTCCTAATGACCTGCCACAGAGTAGGTACTCCAAAAACATTTGTTGAACAAATTAATGAATTAAAACTACAAAAAATAAAAAACAACTTGAAGAATCATCAGTACAACGAACAGTAAGCATATGAGCTTTTGGTAATAACAGACAAAAGAAACAAGTTACTAAATCATCATGCTGAAAACTGAAACTAAAGCATGCCCACCATATGATTTCCTTTTCCTCGAACATCTTTGCCATGGTCAAAACCAACTTTGTTATATTTTATTTAAATTCAATTAGCCAACATATAGTACATCATTAGTTTCAGATGTAGAGTTCAGTAACTCATCAGTTTATAACACCCAGTGTTCATCACATCATGTGCCCTCCTTCATGCCCATCACCCAGTTACCCTATCACCCTACCCACCTACCCTCCATCAACCTTCAGTTTGTTTCCTAGAGTTAAGAGTCCCTCCTGGTTTGTCTTCCTAATTACTTTAAAAGAAACTGTTAAATGATGTAACAGGTGCATTATTAGCATTAAAATCAGTTGGGTATGCATAGGGCTCAGCCTTCTGCTCTAAACTTTGCTGAGAGAGCAAAGAAGACAAAACTTGAGCATTACCTATGGGCTGACAGTGTATGGATATGCCAAAGCAGGTACCAAAATAAAAGAGCCAATCAGGAAAATCAAACTGTTTCCCCTTCACTAATGCATATTGGTGTAAATGAAATTAAGTAAGAGACACTAATCTGAAATATGTGAAATATCTAAAAGTTGTTTGGTTATGAGGATTTTTGTGTATAGAAGAAAAGGCTGGGTAAATCAGGGAAATTTTCATTACGAATATTGATCTTGATTATAGAGTGGAGTTCTTCCATGTGCCAGAAATAACTTGGACAAAGACTGTGAAAATGGCATTATACAAACAATTTTCCTATTCTTAGAAGCTCAGAGAATTAGAAAATTAGAAACATCATGGATGGGCACCTGGGTGGCTCAGTGGATTAAAGCCTCTGCCTTCAGCTCAGGTCATGATCTCAGGGTCCTGGGATCAAGCCCTGCATGGGGCTCTCTGCTCAACAGGGAGCCTGTTTCCTCCTCTCTCTCTCTCTCTCTATTTGTGATCTCTGTCTGTCAAATAAAAAAATAAATAATCTTTAAAAAAAAGAAAATTAGAAGCATCTTGTTCACTTCAATTGAACAATTAGACTTAAGCAAATATTGATGACCAGGGCTAATTTAACTCGTTGTTCCCAAGAACACCAGACATTTTAAGCTTAGTAATTTCCCTAAAATATAAAAGAAGGGAATATTGTGTGTGAAGCAGTGAATAAAGGAGAAAGAGACAATTTTGAAAGATTAAGTATTTTATATGCAGATTTCAAAATCCCTTCCCTGCAGAGTATCCAATACTGAAAGCTTAAATTTTATCTTTCCCATCTTTGGATTAGTTTATGTGAATGAGAAATTAAAATGTTGATTGATTTACTTCTTTTATTTCTCTGATTACAATCACTATTTGTAATATTTGTTTTAACTTTGGGGTTTTTATTGTAGTATTGCAATTGGCTCTTCTACTTCTTAACAATTATATACAGTGCCAAGACAATGGGGTTGGTAATCTGAGGCCAAATTCTCCTTATTCTATTCCAAATTTGCAAAAATGAAGCTAAGGCAACATTTGTCAGCTTTCTGGCAGACATATTTATGTTGGGCAATCATTTGTGTTGTTTTTGGAAAAGGAGGGCTAAAAACCTTGCTTTCTCATCCCTACATAAAACAAATTTTGGACTGTATGACAACCCTTAATGCCAACTTCAATGTGTAGAATTCCAGCAGTTGGATTTTTTTTCTTCTGAAATAACTTCAGTATTCTGTGTGCCTGTGGCTTTATAAAAAGCACCCATCTCTTTACTGAATACCACAAACATTCTCCAGGTTATATGCTATCTCTTCAAGCCAAATATAATGCTTTGAAATTGTTAGGATCCATGTGGCTTGAAAAGACAGATTGTGGGCCTTGGTAGCTGTCTGATAAATGAATCTGTTTCTTTTGTCCCTCTTCCTCATCTTACCCCCACCAATGTGCCTTCTGTTTCATTTTTTCCCACCCAACAATCATTCCCTGTAGATATTAATTAGAATTTGAAAAACAAGAGCTCAAAATATACCTTAAATACCCTAACAAAAGTTTGAAAAGTGATTTGGGCATGATAGTTTTAGTGTCTCAACTTTTTTTGGAACTTGACCTTTGAAGTGAAAAATTAGTACAACTATTGGGTCATCCCTTATATTATCAAATGACTTTTCAGAGACAGTAAGTTCTGGCACTTTATAAAAGTAAGCTTCTACATTTTTTGTATAACTTACTTAGCTCTTTTGGTGCTAATAGAATGGTCTCAAGATGTCACACGGCCCAGGTTCCTAGACAAACACACGTCCAAGGCAAGAACATAGTATCTATTTCCTCCCATACTGCCCTGACAAAACGGCTTTCTCCAGTGGTTTTACCTGCAGTACACTCTACTTGCTTATTTCTAACGTTCCAGATGATGAAATGATGTGGTTCCATTATATATTATGGAAGACATTCAAGAAAACACTCAGGAGAAACAAGTATGAATTCATGTTACTGCTAAAGAATAGCCACACTTTAAAACTACGCTTAAACAGACACTGCCTTAATTTGTATAACTTCAAAATGTTGTTTCTGTCTTTTGGCTAAACACTGATTGTTGAACTTAAGCTTTTTTCTTCACTTGGACAGGAAATATTATTTGGTTTTGAGGATTTTTCATTATCTTTGCCAGCAGTAATGCTCATTTGGAGGTCACAGTAACACCAGTATGTTCTTAGGACACAAAGGCATACACTTTCCAAATATGAAAATGTCTTGTTTTTTATTTACTTTGGGTAAGATAGAGTCACATTTCCAAATGGGTGTGTATAACAAACACCATAAAAGAAAATGTGTCACCAAAACAACAAACATTTTTTTAAATAAATTGGTAAAATAGATATAAAATGCTCACCACCTAATAGAAGCTTAAAATGGAAAACCAGTCAACCATCTTCATTCTCTAATCTGGCTAGGAATTATAGAACAAAATTTGGTGAGGAAATTATAAAGACTCCTCTTCCTCTTCATAAAGATTCAAAAAGGAAAGCATTTCCAATTGCCCGCTATGAGATTTTTGGATTTTATAAGTATTTTCAATAGACCTTAAGGGTTATTTTCTTATTTCCAGTTAATAATAATATTGTTATTGTATTATATTGTTACATAAAATATGATTATAATTATAATTTATATTGGAATATAGAAAATATATAATATAAAAATATATATAATTATATAAAATAAAAATAAGATGTATATATAATTATATATAATAATATAATATAATATAATATATTAATTATATAACTATAGTTACATTCTGTACTATACTTAAAAATATTGTTATACAGATTCTCAAAAATTACAACATCCTGATAGAACGTGAGTTGTAAAAGTGACTCTGTACTCTGAGGCAATTTAGATAGCTGTTGCTGAGAACTGGTTTTCTGCTCACAGCTGAAATTTCCATAATTTTATTCTAGAGTTTAAAGAAGACTGTATCATTTTCTTTGTTTGTTTCATTTCTATCAATTTAATATTTTTGTGGTTAAATGGATGTCAAACACTTTTATCAAACTCATACAGTCTGCTTCCAGATTGAAGCAATTTTAAAACCCAGATAAGTGGCTGAAGTAGAAAGTTTTATCTTTGTTAGCAATAAATCAACAAATCCAATTAGGAAAATGTGTAACTTCAAAACTTTGACAAGACAATAGAGTCAGTTTTCAGTTTCATAGGATCAGCAACTTAAAGGCAGGTACACATAAAACAAGCTCAAATATATTATTCAGGAAATAGGCCATAAAGTTCTATTGTTCAATCAGTGGCAAGGATTTGTCATGGGGATAAATGGTTATGTGGACCCTGCAGGTTTAATCTAAACCTGAATGTTGGTTTGTAGGACATATGACAACTTACCTTAATGCCTGAAAGGATGAACTGCCCAAGGACCACAGGTGAAGAACATCTTTCATATAGCCTTGACTCTACCTGCCATTGTCTTTTCTTAGAATAATACATAATTAGCTAATGACTTTCTCAGAGTGAATTTTGATTTTATTATTAACAGAATATTTTTCTAGAATTCTTTTGAGGTAATATATATTTATAAAATATAGTGACATGATTCAAATAATGGAAAAGGTTTGTCTTCCAGCAACTTTATAATTGTATTTTGTGTAATATTTACTTCAAAATAGATATAATTTCAGTCTTGGAGAATGCTGACATGTAGTCCATGTAAAAAAGCAAAAATTGCTAATGTAAAATATGAGACCGTAGGAAAAGAGTTTGCAGATTTCAGGTTTTAAAAAAATTTTATTAAAGAATAGCTTAACATTCTAAGAGGATCTATGTAAGGAACATTAAAAATAGTTGACCCTGTCAAGGCACTCTGCTAAATTAATACATGTTATAATTTTTAATGTGTGGCTACTATTCAGCTCATAATCTTTAGGAATAGTAATTATTTCATAGCAGGATAAGCTTTTAAAGTTTATGACTTAAAATTCAGAGAAAATGAATTCTAAGAGGAAGAGGTGGTGATGAAACTAAGGAAGGCTGGTATGATCCCTTTCTCCCTTTCTTCTGGGATCATCTCCACTCAGTTTATTAGTCCAAGGAAGAGAGATTATTTTGAGAATTACATGTAAATAAATCATTTCATGGTGACAGGTTCAGAGTTTCATACAGAGACATAGTACTTAAGCCTGATAGGTGGTGGAATTATGTCTGTCCCATTGGCCATTGGAGAATTCCCTAGGGCACTTCTTTGGAGATGAAAATGAAAATGTTACCTGAATGTCAAAAATGATATTGGCTAATGGAAATGGATACAAAGGCAAATGATCTTTGTGAGATTATTGGTAAGCTTCATGAGGGTCTAAGAATCATGTAAAAATGATCATATAAAATAGATCATGTAAAAATAAACAAAAGAACTGTGATATTAATGATGTGCAAAATAAAAGAATTTGGAGGGAGGAAGCTATTTTTCTCCCAATCTAGGAAAGGCTGCCATATGCAAGAGAGAATGTGGTACACTAATTCTAGATAGCTTCAAGGGCAGAAAAAGGAACAATGGCTAGAAATCATGGAGTATCCAATATGAATAAATATATTAAAAAGATTTTACAATTTCAGTGGTCCAAAATGAAATGAACTGCCATAAGAAATAGTGGTGTCTCTGTCAAAAGGGAGTACCAAGTAAATTTCAAAGGAACCTACTTTCATCATGTTTCCTCATTGCCCTGTAATTTCCCACAACTTTGGTCCCTCATAATCTGAACCCACTCTAATATTTGAACCTTTTGGTAAGAGTGATTTTTCTCACTTTACTTCTTCTATATTCCTCATATACATGTTACCTCAGTTTAGTCCCTTTTGTTTATGTTATCTTATTAATATAAAATAACCAAATTAGGGGCACCTGGGTGCCTCAGTGGTTAAAGCCTCTGCCTTTGGCTCAGGTCATGATCCCAGAGTCCTGGGATGGAGCCCTGCATTGGGCTCTCTGCTCAGCAGGGAGCCTTCTTCCTCTTCTCTCTCTGCCTGCCTCTCTGCCTGCTTGTCATCTCTTTCTGTCAAATAAATAAATAAAGTCTTTAAAATAACCAAATTACAGCTCACCTACAAAGGCATATTGAGTCCTAAAGGCTTTCCAGAGTTGCTCCACCAATCATTTTTTATTCTAAATTATGGTTATAAATGTAGTTGGTGAGTTTAGTGTTTCTTAATTCTCTAGTTCCATCCATGTAGAACTCTAAATACATTTGTTATCTTTACTTTGAGAATGGTAGTTTAATGTTAGTATTTTTTATAATTATAATTTACTTCTAAATTTTCTTAGATATTACTTGATATAGTAATTTCCAGAATAGTGAATCTCTTTAATAGTGACTAGTCTTTATCTTGCAACAAATTTCTCTTATTTCTCTTATCTCTTTATAAATCCTATATCTTTAAATAAATCCTATATCTTATAAATCTTTTATCTTTAAGATCTTATGTCTTTAAAAATCTTGCTAACAAATACATTACCTGGTGTCTCTTGTCTTGTATTATTTGCTATCTCTTTTTTCTTTTTTTTTAAGACTTTATTTATTTATTTGTCAGAGAGAGAGAACATAAGCAGGCTAAGTGGCAGGCAGAGGCAGAGAGAGAAGCAGGCTCCCCACTGAGTAAGGAACCCGATGCAAGACTCGATCCCAGGACCCCGGGATCATGATTCAACCAATTGAAAGCATTGGCAGGAGATTGCAGAGGGAAGGAGCTTTTTTTTTCTTTCTCCCTCTGCCCCACTGCTTCTGTGGTACCCCTGGTTGCAGCAGCAGCAGCATGGGGAGTTGACTGTGGGCTCCAGGAGCAACTTTACAGTGACAGTATCACAAGCATATTAATGGGGGTTTCAGCAAACATCAGTGGAACCCATGTTCCAGAATTTTTGCTCAGCAGCAGCAAAGCAACTATTGCATCAATACTTCTACATCATCTAAAGCTCCTGTGTTCAGCCCAGGATTAGAGAGAGATCCCTGGTTTCTAAGTAACATTTCTTTCCCTTTTACTCTTTCAATATTTTGTCCTTCTTGGTTCTGCGTCTTTTGCCCTTCCAAAAGTTTTATAGGCAGTTCTCTGCATTAACTCCTCTACGTAAGATATCTGGAGTGGTTCCTGCTTTGGTAACTAGACACTGATTGATATATCTAGACCAGTTCTGCATTAGGTCCTGAAGTAATCTCTACATCCTCTCAAGTAACTATTTATCCTCTGTTAAAATTTTTGCATTGAGTGCTCGCTTCGGCAGCACATATACTAAAATTTTTGCATTGAGCTTGGATACACTCAAAACAACATATCCTATTTTTAAATATCCTTCATTTTAAAAATCCTATTATGTTTACCTGAACTCTGCCTCATTTTATTTTTCTCTTATTTTTATTTTATAGGTTTTGGGCATGCAATGAATAATACTCATTATTCTTGTCTGATTTCTAAGGCTCTTAGAATTGACTCAATGATAGAAAAATGGGCATGTATTATTTAATTAAATATTGACAAATTCTATGTGGAATATGGGTATAGATCTTTGACCAAATGGGCATGTTAATATTTGACCTATAGTATGCAATTTGTGTATTTGTTGTTTATTTAACAAATAATTATTGAGCTCATCTTATAATCCTGGCAGATTTCTAAATTGAGAGGCTAATACCAGTGAACCAAACAGCCTAGATCCATAAAATGCAGAAGAGGAAATGCTAAGATGAGCATATCTGATTCCTTGTCCTAGCCCACCAAGTAGAGGAGCAAGTTGAGATTCTCCAAGGTAAGGTAACAGGGATCATAGAGAGAAACCAAGGACCAGCCAAAATCAAGTGGGAGTCCCTTTTTGGAAATACAAAGTAGCGAGATTGAGGCTTACTTTGGCTTAAATGAGGAATGCTCTGTATGAAAATTCAAACATTATGAGAGACAAACAGATTAAACCTTATCTTTTATTTAGATGTCAGAGTGATATTTTCTGCAAATAGCTTTTGGAAAGGAGTATCAGAGATGGCTCTAAGAGCACTGAAAATAGTGACTTGCAAAATATTTAACAATGTTTAACAGTTGACATAGGTATTGACCAGTTTGAGGTGTAGTGGCGAATCTTGTCACTGGGCACGGAGGAGCTGAGGGGAGAAGATCAAGGTGGAGGGTAATGAGTAATCTGGGAGATACTAAGGATGCCTGTTTACGCTTACTGACACCTGGCCCAAACATAAGTCTGATTCTAATTTCAGCAAATTATATCATCAAGAATCACTTTCACTTTAAAATTTAAAAGATTGCACTCAACTTTTAAATTATTTGGGAACATAGTCATGTTCCCAAACATTCTAGAAATAACTTTTTATTTGATAATGTATTAAATGTTTACGTAGCTCCTTAAATGATTGGAGTTTTGAACAGATGTCTAGCTATGCAAGTAATCTTCAGTGTATATGCTTATGCTTATTTTAAATTATTTTTAATTTTTTATATTTTTATTATTCCTATAATATTTATAATACAGATAGTGGCTCAGTCTGTTAAGTGTGTGATCTTGATTTTGGCTCAGGTTATGATCTCAGGATTGTGAGATTGAGTGCCATGTTGGGCTTCCCGTTCAGTGCAGAATCTGCTTGGATCTGTCTTTCCCTTTCCCTTTGCTCCTCCCCACCAGGTGCTCTCTCTCTGTGTGTCTCTCAAATAAATAAATCTAATAAAAAAAAAAAAGAAAGAAAGATTCTCCCTCTCCCTCTGCCCCTCCCTGCTTGCACATGCGCTCTATTAAAAAAAAAAGGAAAGAAAGAAAAGAAATAATATAGCTATTGTTCTAATGCTAAATATTATTAAATATGCTTTAGCAAAGTATTTAGATTTATTATGAAGTAAATAACAAAAACAAATTCCTTTCTAAGCCTGTTGCTACCTGATCTAATTCAGTATTATTGTAGTTTCATGACCAGAAATCTCAACAAAGATAAATAAAATGTCAACTGCTAGATTTTTAATTAGAAAAATATGCAATAATGATATTATAGCCTCAGTATACACACATACATATGTATACCAACATATTTTAATTTTATAACCAAAGACACACAGCTTTGCATTTCATAGCTCATTTAGTATTTACTAATTTGAATTTCAGTATCTGATGACTTAATCATAAAATTTTATACTGTGATTTATGAAATAGATGTTAACTTTTGTAGCCTATATTTTTAATAGTTCAAATATGATTTTTTAATATTTAAAAAGTTGAACTCAAATTATGAGAACTGTAGCTATAGTACAACCATGAACAAACCTTACCTTTTAGAGGTTTCATAGAAGACTTTAAATTATCACCTGATATTCAGTTGCCCAGTTGACAGGGTGAAGGGTTCAAATAAGGGTGATCTTATTTGAAATCAGTCCTTACAGGCTTCAGCTCTCTTCAGACAACACACTCATACTTCCAAGAAGAGAGTTTACAAGGATAACATTGTCACATAGCCTGCCCATCAGTTAATTGTCTACTGTGATTGGAGTGAATAAGTTCAAGGCACACAGTGTCATTTGATGAAAATCATTGGTTTACATGTAGTGTAAATTAAGTTTTCAACATTTATCATTGAAATATGTAATTGATATTTTGGGTTTTCCCATTTTTGACCTCACCAATCCTACCAGGTATCTTTTGCCATCATGTTCCACATTTCTTTCATTAAATAAGAAAAGAAGAGGAGTGGGTCAGAAAGACTTTGAAGACTCCTGGCATTTATGTGGGTGTGTGTCCAAAGCATCTAACTCTACTCTCACCAAAGTTTCCAGAACTACTGTAAAAGATAAATAGTTATGCAGGAATTTCATTCCTAACTATTGGAACCAATATGCTATAATGTTTAAGAATAAAAGCTCTGGTGTCACATATGAATTCCAATCCTCCCACCAGCTCCAATAATCTATAGAATCCAAGTAGATTTATTAACTTTTCTCTGTGTCAATTTTCTTGATTTAAAATTTTAATGGTCTCTAACTATAGGTGGTAATATCATTAAAAGCCTGTCACAGTAAGTATATGACAGTTGTTACTATTACTTCTCACATATTGGATAACTGAATGTGAAATTCAGAAATCATCATTGTTATGACTTTATTCATCATTGTAATGACCTTATTCATCATTGTAAATGAGTTGAGCTTCCTTCAGATAATCTGATTTTTTTTAACAGTGCAAATTGACCATAACCACCTTTGTGATTGTTACTTACTCAATTATATCTGAAACTATGGTTTAAATTTATGGATTTAAAAGGAGGAATGACACATGATTTATCAAATTAAATTAAATAAAATTGGCCTCAAATTTTTCTTTCTTTTCCTAATTCCAAGAAATAAATTGAAATACTAAAATTTAAGGCTAAGCAATGTTTCTGTTTAAAATTGTATAAGTCATGTCCTGGAATAGAATGAGAACTAGAAATAAATATTATATATGCCTTTATGGTCATCTATAAATATATAAATATTTCCTTATTTAGATGCCACATGTACTGATATGTCACAGTTCTTTGAAAATGAGTGTAAGTTAGTTTTTTTTATGATATTGAGATTGTAGCATTCTTCGATCCTACTTTTCCTGAATCCATACTATGACACTTTAGGTTGAATTATGTCCCCCTCCAAAAGATATCTTGAAGTCCTAACCCCCAGTGTCTCAGAATGTGATCTTATTTGACATCAGTCTTTACAGAGGTGATCAAGTTAATAGGAGATCGATAGTGTAGGCCCTAATCCAATGTAATTAGTGTCCATATAAAAAATGTATATGTGGACATAGAGACACAGGGAGATATTTATGTGATTGAGTGATTCATTTATAAACAAAAGGATGTCTGGAGCTAAGAGGAGCTAGGAGAGAGGCCGGCGACAGATTCTTCCCTAGAGCCTTCAATGGGAGCATGGCCTTGCAGACAACTAGATTTTGGACTTCTAGACTCCAAACTTGGGAGACAATCTATTTCTTTTGTTATAAGCAACTCAGTTTATGTTACTTTGTTACTGAAGCCCTAGCAAACTACCAGAGGACCTCTGATAAAATTTGGACCAAGATTAAGAAACTTTTATATCTTGTTCTACTTCGATCAGAGGGAACAAGATTCTTTAGACTTTTACTCTGTTTCTAGCCAGTATCCAGCCAGCATTTAATTTAAATTTCAAGAAAGAAAATACACTATATGTAGACTTTATGAAGATTATTTTCTCATACTGTTCTTTTCCAAAAATCCAGAACTTTAAGAAAATAATCCTATCAGAAAGCCTTGGAAATATCTCCTATAATCAATAATTCAACAATAGTTTATCACTTGTATTAGTTTCTTGTAACTGGTGTAGCAAATTACCACAAATTTAGTCGCTGACAGCAACATACATTTATTAGTTTATCGTTCTGGAGGTTAGAAATTCAAAATCAGTCCCACTGAGTTCAAGTCAAGATGGCAGAAGAACTGGTTCCTTCTGGAGGTTCTAGGGGAGAATCAATTTCTTTCCCTTTGCCAACTTCTAGGGACCACCTATATTTTGGGAGTATCCACTTTCTTTCATCTTCTAATTCAGCAGCAGAGCACCTTCTAACCTTTCTCTACTCTTTGCTTCTGTTGCCTTATCATATTTACTGTCTTCAAACCCTACCTCTCTATATATGAGTCCTTGTGATTACATACCCCTAGATAATCCAGAGTAATCTTCCATCTCAAGATTCTTAACTTACTCATATCTTCAAAATTCTTCTTGCCAGGTAAGATAACATAGTCACAGATTCTGGGCATTAGGAGGTACATATCTTCGAAGCACCATTATTTAGTCTACCATACCAGTAAATATTATTTTTGCAAAATATGTTGGTCTAAATATCAACTTAATCTTGAGAAGTTTTTTTTTTAATATTTTACTTATTTATTTGACAGAGAGAGACAGAAAGAGAGAGAATACAGTAGGGGGAGTGGGAGAGGGGGAAGCAGGCTTCCTGCTGAGCAGGGAGCCCGATGTGGGGCTCCATCCCAGGACCCTGCGATCATGACCTGAGCCAAAGGCAGATGCTTAATGACTGAGCCACCCAGGCACCCTGAGAAGGTTTTTTTAAGCTGATTTTCTAAAACTACTCCTATAGAAGCAACTGGAAAAAAAAAACTTAGAGATTTAATATAACTGTTTTGTTTTTTCTCTTATTCCATTCATTTATTCAGGAAATATTTATCAAACATCTGCTGTGCTCCAAGCAGTGTTTAGTGTTTATTCCTCATGGGGCTTCTATCCTAGTAGAGGAGGTAGGCTCTACTAAGTTAACAAATAAATGCTATAGTTTCAGATCCCGAGAAGCACTATAAGGTAGAAAACAAAGTTGAGTCAACAAACTTATAATGATGGGTTACTGTGTGACTAGAATTTCCCTGCAGAAAGTGACATTTTACTGTCTTGAATTAAATAAGGGAGGAAGGATAATGAATACTTGGGTGTAGATTTTTGGGGGGAGGAAAATTTACGTTTGGAGGTTATTTGCATCAAAAGCATACTGTTCCTCAGTGAATAAGAACCCATCATATCTTTTAAAAAAATAAGGAATTTCTCATAATCAGTTGGCCTGCTAAATATCATTTAAAGGATCCTGATGCAAAATAACAAATGATGATGCTCTCTAACATGTACTATGTGACAATAGATTCAGTTAGAGTAAATGACTTTGGATGAAGTGAGCTCCACAATTCTAAAAAGGGGTGGAGCTCAGCTTCATTCAATTCATTACTCACTGAGGTGAGGGTCAGATTCAGAAGCATGTGACCAAGTCTAAAAATTTCTCTCTCTGTATCATGTAGGTAGGTGGATAAGCAGGTGGATAGATAATAGATGGATAGATAGATGATAGGCAGATAGATAGGTAAGTAGAAATAATTTCTATATTTAGAAGGGCAGGTTGTTGACTTTTTCTTCTACATAGAGAAGGAAAGTTAATTGTATACAAAAGTTCATATTTTTATTATTCAACTATTGATTGACAGAAGGCTGTAGTATATTAGATCTTACAAAAACTAATATATATCTGGTTTGATATAGAGGCACTCAAATAAACCAAGACTTTAAATTACATTCTAGGGGTTGCCTTTTTGGCTCAGTCAGTAAAGCATGCAGCTCTTGATTTCAGGTTCATGAGTTCAAGCCCCACATTGGGCATGGAGCCTACTATAAAAAATAATAAAATTAGATAAAATGAAATAAATAAATTACATCCTTTATCATTTTGGAAAATAAGGATTAGCAAAAGGCCTGAAATCCATTCTCTCTTTGTAGAACTATTCCAGAAAAGAAAAAGAAAAAATGCAACCTGGTTAAATTACCTGGCAACATTCTAATGGTATGCACTCATGGAAAAGTCACTAACTTTGAAATTATATTACCAGAATGTATTTGATCTGTTTAGATTTGCTGTGGTAAACAAACTTCAGATCTGTGCATTTATTTAATGTATTATCTGTTACGTTAGTATCAGAACATAAAATGAAGATGGTTGAGGTAGACAAAATAATGCTCCCCCAAAAAGATGTCCACATATTAGTCCCTCACTGGAACCTGTGAATATGTTACCTTAGAAGGCAATAGAGGAATTAAGGTTCTAGATAGCATTCAGGTTCCTAATCATTTGACCCCTAAATAGGGAGATTATCCTATGTAATCTAGGGAGATGCCCAATGTAATCACAAGTAAGGATAATTGTAAGGAAACATGGAAGAGAAAGGCAAAAAAGGGAGAGTGATAAAATGTGAGAACTCAGCTCTGTTTCAGCATTTGAACATGGAGGAAGGAGATTACATGCCAAAAAAATGCTACTGACTTATAGAACCTGGAAAAAGCAAGGACATGGAGTTTTCCTTAGAGCCTCTAGAAAGAAATGCAGTCTTGCCAACACCTTGGCTTTTAACCTACTGGGACCCACATTGGACTTGTAATGTACAGAACTGTAAGATAATGAAGTGGTGCTTTTTTAATCCACAAAGTCTGTGGAGACTTGTTACAGCATCCATAGAAAGGAACATAATATTTCATGATCAAAATAGTTATTTTGTATAGGTGATAATACATATGCTCCTTAAAGAATTCATTTGTTAAATCAAATATAGCCAGGCTATGTCCCAATGCAGCAAAGGAGTAGTACCTTAAGAGCTCTATTGGTGGCCCAATACTTTTTGCTTCATCTGTCTTGTGGTTACTTGCATCTTTGAAATCAGTAGTAAAATGTGATATTATGTAAACTCTTATTTGGGTCTGATTGAGCATACCAATTCCTTGTATTTTCTCATTACCTATTTTTTTTCTAAATAAGAACCGTTAATGATATAGTATTATCCAATTCATGAAGTATTTATTTCACAGATGCCATGTCCCAGTACAGAATTAGATAGTATGTAAATAAGTAACAAATGAATGAAATAATTACTATATCAAGGAACTTACAATCTCTGTGAATCATTTCAATTACAATCACACAGATATCAGAGCATCATTTGAATAAAGTTGTTTTCCCTCTCTGCAAGAGTCAAAAGTATTCTTGTTACTTTGTTCCCATATCTATAAAATTCCCGTATCTATACAGCAATGTTGGACAACTTTGAATCCTGTTACCGAAAAAATATTAATCATCTCAGGAAAGTGGTCCAAATGGGGGGGGGAGGAAATGATAAGATAATGGTTGCATTGTTCTTCTGTGAGCCTGTGAGAATTTTATACATAGTAGGTCTTGAAGAACTTTTTGTTGCGAGTAACTGAGTCATCACTGAAGCCAGATAGAGAAAAAAATTAAGTCTGATTCATTGTGCTCTGCTTCTATCCTCTCTATCAGTGTAGCAAGAATAAAGCCAACTCAAATCCTGGTCAAGAATAAATAAATACAAGATCTAGATCATTACTATAATGGGAAAAAATCAGAAAATCTGGTTTAGACATTGCTGTAATACTTCAGTATGTTACTGTTGCTTCGGTTTTGAAAAATAGATTTTACTTTGTGAAACTACAAACATAATCAATTTAAAAATCTAGGTTGAAATAGCAAGGAGAACAAATGCAAAAATTAAAATCTCCAAATTGAGGAAGTTGAAATTATCTAAGAGCACTGACAAGATCAGCGATTAATGTCTGATTAAATTTTATAGAGTAGAACTGAAAACAAGTTAAATAATTAAAAGATTGATGTATATAATATAATGATTACTTAATGTAAGTAAATATTACCTAAAAGTAAAAGTATTTCACAAGTGTGCCAAATTGTATTATATCAACTCAGAGCTCTATTATTTTATGTCTATTATTCTTATTGTTACAGTTTCACTTGAAAAATAAAAGCTCTTTTGGTATAAATGCCCCACGAAAAGGCACTTAGAAGTAAGAATGATAATAATAATAATATAATAGCTAATATTTATCAAGTGCTTACTATATGTCAAGCCCTACATGCTTTCTGACTATATGCATTATGTCATTTATACTTTTCAACAACCTGATGAGGTCAGTCTTTTATAGCCCTTATTTAATATATGGGGAAATTAAAGTAAAAAGAAATTAGGTTCTTGCCCTGATAATATAGGCAGTACCTAGGAAACTTCAAATTACCTCACCTGTGCTTTGCCTATGACATCGTACATGCTTTTAGCAACAATCTAGATAGCTTCTCACTTTTACTTTCTCCCTTATTTACCTGTTCTGACCATCTAGAAAATTCCAGTTCACTGAAGATTCATATCAAGGGTCATTACCTATCAGAATGTTTCTCTGACTATTCCAGGCATAATTCCATGCATCATCCTTTTGCTGATCTATTGAGTGCATTAAAAAATGTGTTTAAATCTAAGATTTCTATAGCTGAAAACATTATTTTATAGAATAAGGTCTTTCATGAACTGATAAGTACAGGATTACTGATAATATGCAATTTATAACCAGAATGGGAATAGCCAAACATTACTTAATGAATGAACATTGAACACCTTTAATAATTTTAAGGAATTCTTTCCAGGCACAAAAATGGGTGCAGAAATACATGAATATAATGAATGTCCAGATACTTAGGTTTAGTTTCTGTACTTACTCATCATTCCAACTCTTTTGAGAATGCTGCAGTTTACACTTCCCTTACTCTTTCTTCTTCATTTGCAATATGCTAACTCAGAACTACCTCACTGCCACCCGCTCCTTTTCTCTATCTCTCCCAGCCCTCCCCATCGCTGTCTCTCTTTCTCTCTTCATACCTTTCCCTGTCCCAGAGGTTCACTAACAATTTGCTTTCCTAAGCAAATTATTAAAAGATTAAATTTGTCTTCAGCATAATCTTCTCCCATAACCCACACTAAGTAACATATCGCCCTTATAGTTCACACCAGCTACTAGTGAAATGTCAAGGTTGAAAGTATAAACTCATTAATGCAGTTAATTTACAGGTATCCTAAGAGTACTAAGAAATCACATTCATCACAATTGATGATTCCCAGTGATGGCCAGCAGTGAGCACCTCTAGCAAGTCTTGGTGGTATGCCTGGCTCAAAGATCAATTTCACACAGGAAGTTTTAAGCATGTGAGGTTATATTAATATGTGAAGTGATACAATGCTAATTCAGATAAAATGAAAATATATTGCACGTGCTCAGGTATTCTTATGAATAAGTAGGAAGGTGGCATATCATCGTTGAAGGACTGTACTTTCCTGATACATGGTTACTTTAATGCATACCCTGGGATCTTTAGGACATGGGCTATGCCTGGTTGCTATTGTCACATCCAAACTGTGAATGATTAGACCCAGAGCAGTCCACAAAAGTGAAAATCAGATGAAGTAGGTCCATTTATCAGACTATTCTGGACCATTTTCTATGAAAGGCAGTGTTTTGGTTGTTTATAATGATTGTAGTTACCGACAAATGATAGCCTTTTATGCAGAAGTATAACCAGTTCCTAACATACTTTAAGCATTTCCAGCCAGAATGTTTATTATCATCAGAGATATGCTCAAATACCTTAGTATCTCTTCACTGATTACTTGTTCTCTGCCTCCTGTATCCTAGCATGATATTATGACCTTGGGAAATCCTCATTTTCCTTTAGATTATAATGTGATGGCAAAGGCAGAATGCAATGTCCTCAGGAGGATATCTTATATACTTGAAATAATTAACACTATGTGATATTTCAGTACATTACTGAGAATCTAAATAATGCCTGAGAAGTGTCTTTAACAAGATATTCATCATTATTAAAAATTATGAACAACTTTCCTAACCTTGATTCTTTTAAAATTAAATCATTTGAATTGCTTCCCTCAAAACCTTTCAACCTAATTATCAGGGCCATTAACATGCCCACTCAGAAAGTTTCATTAGTACAACTGAAAATCAGAGCAGAGTTTGAGGGTAAGAGATGCATTTTATTAACATTATGCTATAACCGTGTTATTCAATGTAATAACTGCAGGGAAGTTGTTGCTTAGAACTGGAACAAATATTCAATTGCCTTGTTGGAATTTAGCTCCCTAAACTCAGGCTGAAATTTGTAGGTGCTTAGGGTGACTTTAGATCTAACTCCCTTCAAAGATGCCTTTATGTAAAGTTGGATACTTCAGCTTAACAGAATGCTTTATATAATAACACGTGGAATAATATAAAATAGTAATAAGTAATAACATAGCAACTGTGGCTTTGGAAACCTATCCCATAGAAATATATATGTATATATATTTCTATTTGATATTAATATTGATCTATATATATATTTCTATATCTATCTATATCTATCTATATCTATATATCTATCTCTATATCTATCTATCTATATATTTCTATTTGATATTGATATTGATAGATTGATATTCTATTTGATATCTATGTTTGATATTACATTATATATATAATGTAATATCAAATCATATAACTGAACATGTAGTTAAGAAAATATCAAAAAAGGGACAAATCATCATGATGTATTTTTAAAGGTATTGGGTTATATATTAGTTTCCTAGAGCTGCCATAAGAAAGAACCACAAACAGAGTGACTTAAAACAACAGAAATTTATTGCCTCATAGTTCTGGAGCTAAAAGTCTAAAATCAAGCTGTCAGCAGACCTGTGCTTCCTCTGAAACCTGTCGGGGAATGATCCTTCCCTATGTCTTCCAGTTTCTGCTGGCCTCTGGTGTTCCTCAGCTCTGTGGCAGTGTACCTCCTGTTGTCTTATGACATTCTCCCTATGTCTCTTCACATAATCTTCCCTTAGTGCATGTCTATCT
>PISX010010699.1:0-69393 GCA_004024625.1 Mellivora capensis
GGAAAAAAGAATTCTAATTCTACACAATCATTTAAGAAAATGGAAGAAAAGGAAACTTCTCAAAAACATTAAGAAACATGCAGACCAATGTCCCTCGTGAATATGGATACAACCCCCCTCCAAATGTTATCAAATAAAATTCAACTGTATATAAAAAGGATAATACATCACAACCCAGTGAAATTTATCATGGAAATGCAAGATAGGTTCAACATTCTAAGAAGAATCAATACGACTTACCATGTTAACAGACTCAAGCATAAAGTCATGTGATAATCTCCATAGATGCAGAAAAAGAATTTGAAGCTTCCATCCCAATATACCTGGCAGTGACCTCAGGTCCATGTACTTCTCAGCAGAAAGACCTTGTCAGCGTGTCAATACTTACAAGGCCAGAGGTGAGCTGTGCTTGTTATGTGTTCTTTTTTTCTTCTTTCTTTCTTTTTTTTGGGGGGGAGAGAGAGGGAGCACGCATGCATGCAAGAGGGCATAAGCAGGCAGAGCAGCAGAGGGAAAGGGAGTGGTAGGTAGGTTCCCCACTGAGCAGAGAGCCTGACACAGCATCAGGACTCTGGGATCATGACCTGAGTCAAAGACAGATGCTTAACTGACTGAGCCACCCAGGCATCCCAGCTTGCTTATGTGTTCTAAGAAATAAGGGCTGCATGGGTATAATGATATCACCTGGACAGTAATCTTTCCAAATCAAGCTCCTTGAGCCCTCTGTGATAGATGGAGAAGTGAGGGAAGGTGAGAAGGTGATGCCATTTCCTACAAAACATTTCTTTGTCATCAGCATTGTATAAAGATCTGAGTTTTAGGAGAAATGAACAAGAGAGGAGATTGGAATAGCTCAGGGGCCTTCAAACTTCTTCTGATAATGTTTTAATGGGATTTATGAGTCTCACTTTGCAGCTTAAATAAAAATCCTTCTGCAAAGAACTTGAACAGTGCCTTTGTAGAATTCTTCTTTTGTTATGAGACACTAGAAGGCAGTGATGAGTCCCAAACATTTTTCTTGGTGAAATGCCTTCTCTTTTCTTTCGGATGTTTCCCCCTGTAGCCTTGAGACTGTGTGGTATCAATGTGGCCTTTGAGACAAAAGTAGTAGAATGTCTTCTAGCAATACCTGGAGCGGAGCTCTTGGTGGATCTGTTCTAATAATAATAAGGGATTGAAACTAACTGTAGCCATACTTTCCATTCATTTGCTCATTGTCAACCATAAAATTAGATGTTCCCATCATGGCTCACAAGGCCCTTCATCTGTGACTCTGTGCTCTAACTTCCTCTCACTATTTCATAAAGCCTTCTTAAAATTCGCCTTCAGACATGCTGTTCACTCTACGTGAAATTTTCTTCCTCTTTTTCTCCACCTGCTTAACCCCTATCCATGTTTCAAGTGTCAACCTAAAGGTATTCCTCAGGGATACCTGCCATGAACACACCACCCAGCTAGGAACTGTTCTCTCCTATACTTTCTCCTAGTACTTACACTACTTTTTTTATTGCACTTAGCATGATCTACTGTTTTATATCCATTTGTGATCTTGTCTTTGGCATTTCTCCACCAAGTTGTAAATTTCATGCAGGCAGGAGCAATGTTCACTTTATATTTTTTTCCAGGAAAATTTAACAGGTTTATTTATTTATAATTGTTATAAAGTTGAGCTTGTTCACTGAAATATTTTGACTTGCATTAATGCTTTATGTCCCCACATTTATATAGAAAATTCACATGCAAATGAAAATGAAAAAAAAACCTGCCAATACCTGATTTCTATCCCCTATTTTTCCACTTGCAATCATATGTTTAGGTACCTTTTTAATCCCATGAGGGGAAAAATATCTGACATTCAGAACTACCATAATGGGAAGAAGAGAATCTTTTTTTAAGAATGAAATGCTCTCCATCATAGTGGATTCTTTCTTTTTCTTTAAGATTTTATATTTTAATTTGAGAGGAAGTAGAGAGAGAGCACAATCAGGACAGGGAGGGCAGAGGGGAAAGGAGAAGCAGACTCCCCATTAAGCAGGGACATTGGGATCATGACCTGAACTGAAAGCAGATGCGTAACCAACTGAGCCACCCGGGCACTCCCATCATGTGGATTCTCAAGCACTTCTCCACCTATTCAGCATGCTAGCTGGATGTCTTTTGCCCTCTTGTTACACCTTGGGCCTGGATAGCACGTAGGTTGGTGTCTGCAAAAAGGTGCACGAGATGTGCCTCCCTTGCCTCCTGCAAAGTTCCAAGAGCTGCACTCTGGAAGTACAGATCTGTTTTGTTGGAAGTCCTGAGCAATTTCTAGCACCAGACGCTGGAAAGGAAGTTTGCCAATCAGAAGTTCAGCGGACTTCTGATAATGTCCAATTTCACGCAGTGCCATGGTACCAGGCCTGTAACAACAAAGTTTCTTCACCCCTCATTAGAGGGCTCATTTTGTAGCCAGGTGCTTTCTCCACTCTTTACTAGGGGTTGATTGGCTGATTGGCAGGCAGTCCGCTTTGTAAAGACCTCCCTACTACAAGTGCCACAGTGTAAAGACTTGCTTCCTTACCCTCCCTTCTCCTCTGGCTGGAGCGCAGTGAACTAGAGGTGGTGCTAGCATTAGAGAGAGTGAAGGCAGAGCAGTAGAGGCTGCAAACATCCCAATATTCACTTTATATACCATTGTGTCTCCAGTGCCTAAACTAATTCCTACCACATAGTAAGTGCTCAATAAATCCTTATTGAATGACTATTGAAGGGATTTCCACTATCCTTCTGGACTTTAATACTAGAACCAAAATGAATACTTCAGATTTAAGTCCCATCAAAATATGTTACTATAAATAATTTTTAACAGCATAGGATACCTTTTCAATTCACATGCACTGCTAGGTCGCTAATAAAATTATTGTAGCCTGAAAGAAGGAGGGCACAGTTCTGAATGTGTAGTTGGAGTGGAGTGTCTGAGGCTCAAGCAGACTTACTCCCTGTTCCATCTGGCATTACCACCATGAGTTGCTACAATACATGATCAGATAGCTTAGATAAAAATAGTTTTGCAATAATTTTCAGTAATTTTTTCACTTTTCTGTATTTTCCAACAATTTCCTACATACACAATGGAAAGCAGTTAAGAATTTTCTTTTTATTTTTATTTTATTATATTAGTCACCATACAGTACATCATTAGTTTTTGATGCAGTGTTCCATGATTCACTGTTTGTGTATAACACCCAGTGCTCCATGCAATATGTGCCCTCCTTAATACCTACCATTAGGCTCACCCATCCCCCTACTCTCCTCTCTTCTAAAACCCTCCATTTGTTTCCCAGTGTCCATAGTCTCTCATGGTTTGTCTCTGCCTCCAATTTCTCCCCCTTCATTTTTCCCTTCCTTCTCCCAATGTCCTCTATATTATTCCTTATGTTCCACAAATAAGTGAAACTATATGATAATTTACTTTCTCTGCTTGACTTATTTCACTTAGCATAATCCCTTCAAGTTCCATCCATGTCAGTGCAAACAGTGGGTATTCATCCTTTCTGCTGGCTGAGTAATATTACATTGTGTATATGGATCACATCTTCTTTATCTATTCGTTTGTTGAAGGGCACCATGGCTCTTTCCACAGTTTGCTTATTGTGGAATATTGCTGCTATGAACATTGGGATGATGTGCCCCTTCTTTTCACTACATCTGTATCTTTGGGGTAAATACTCAGTAGTGCAATTTTTGGGTCATAGGCTAGCTCTATTTTTAACTTTTTGAGGAACCTCCATGCTGTTTTCCAAAGTGGCTACACCAATTTGCATTCCCACCAACAGTGTAAGAGAGTTTCCCATTCTTCACATCCTCTCCAACATTGGTTATTTCCTACCTTGTTAATTTTGGCCATTCTAAATGGTGTAAGGTGGTATCTCAGTGTGGTTTGGATTTGAATTTCCCTGATGGCTAATGATGTTCAACATTTTTTCATGTGTTTGTTAGTGAATTGTATGTCTTCTTTGAAGCTGTGATCACTGAGACAGCATGGTACTGGCACAAAAACAGACACATAGATCAATGGAACAGAAGAGAGCCCATATGTGGATCCTCAACTCTATGATCAGCTAATCTTCAACAAAGCAGGAAAAAATATGCAACGGAAAAAAGACAGTCTCCTCAATAAATGGTGTTGAAAAAAATGGACAGCCATATACAGAAGAATGAAACTGAACCATTCTCTTACACCATACACAAAGTTAAACCTTAAATGGATGAAAGACTTCAACGTGAGACAGGAATCCATCAAAATCCTAGAGGAGAACATAGGCAGTAATCTCTTCAACATCAGCCATGGTAATTTCTTTCAGGATCCACCTCCAAAGGCAAGGGAAACAAAAATGAACTTTAGGGACTTCATCAAGATAAAAAGGTCTGCACAGCCAAGGAAACAGTCAACAAAACAAAAAGGCAGCCCACAGAATGGGAGAAGATGTTTGCAAATGACTTTACAGATACAGGACTGGAATCCAAGATCAATAAAGGACTGGAATCCAAGATCTCTAAAGAACTGCTCAAACTCAATACCCAAAAAACAAATAATCAAGTCAGAAAGTGGGCAGAAGACATGAACAGATGCTTCTCCAAAAAAGACATACGGATGGCTAACAATTTTATTTTTCTAGTGGTCTCCCACTCTGTGCTTGACTCCGTGATAACAACCAGCATAGGGAATCCAAGATGGGTGTGTGATACAGACCATCTCCTCAGCTGCTAAAAATAGGATGATGTGTTTGTTTCATTTGTTATCTTCTCATTTTTTTGCCATTTGAAATAACACCCCAAATTTGGGGTAATGGGATTGAAATACCCAGCCTATCTTTGCCGTGGCATCTCAGCCAGGCATCCGTACCTTCCATTTGTCAGTTGCTAGACAACTATGGTGTCTAGTTACAGTGTGATAATGATAAGGAAATTAATAATGTTGACCATTTTTCTCTTAGCCTAATAGTTGGTTTAATTAATAGGTTGCCAGGCACAGCAGATACTATGTGAATGTCCAAAGTCATTCATTATGGGGACAGCAACTCTAATAGACTTGGGATCCAAGGGCTAAATGAGACTTTATTTGAAATCAGCCCAACTACAATGCCAGCATTATAATTTCAATAGGAAGACATATGGTTTGATAAATAATTTCAGGACAATGACTCATAACGTGAAATCGGAATGGCTCTAGGAAATCTCAGCTTTAGGTTATTTTAGCTAAAATGTATAGAAGAATTTTTGCTTCCTTTTAAGCAACCAGGCCTGATGAGTATTTACAGCATCCAAGGCATACTCCTGACCAATAAAATGTAAAGGAACAGGGAAATGGATTAAGTTCCTTTGCAGCCTTCTTGAGACAGCAGGAAGGGGCTGATGGCATGGGACCTCAAATGGGAGAAAAACCATAGAAAGCCTGCATGATACCAGGACCCATAGAACAGGAAAAATTAGCAAATGTTTGAGCTAAAAGCAAGACAGACATAGAAAAAGATAGTGACAAATGCCATCTGTGAAAGGGAGGACCAAACTGAGTAACATGGTAGAATTCTGTGCCCATGCACACCTGAGGATCTGAATGGGGTCCCACAAAGGTGATATGAGTGTATTTGGCAAACTTTTGTCACCCATAAATTCCCAGTAGCTATTTTCAAGTCACATGCTTAATGTTTTATATATGCTGTACATATTTATATGTAAATATATATTATATGTATATATATAATATACAGATGTGTATAAATAAATGTGGTATTTTCTGTTATTTAGATAGTGCTTACCCAATGTTTTTAAAAATTAGTTCAGAGGTAGAATTTTGTGATTTATCAGTTGCATGTAACACCCAGTGCTCATTACATGAAGTGCCCTCATTAACTCCCATCACCCAGTTACCCCATCCCCCAAGCACTTCCCCTCCAGCAACCCTCAGTTTGTTTCCTAGAATTCAGCACCTCTTATGGTTCGCCTTCCTCTCAATCTTCATCTTATTTCATTTTTCCTTCCCTTCCCCTATGTTCATCTGTTGTTTCTTAAATTCCATATATGTGTGAAATCACATGGTATTTGTATTTCTCTTATTGACGTATTTCACTTAACAAAATACCCTCTAGTTCCATCCACATCATTGCAAATGGCAAGATTTCATTCTTTTTGATGGTAGAGTAATATTGCATTGTGTGTATACACCACATTTTATCCATTCATCTGTTGATGGACATTTGGGTCTTTCCATATTTTGGCTATTGTGGCCATTGCTACTACAAACATTGGAGTGCATGTGCCCCTTTGGATCACTATGTTTGTATCCTTTAGATAAATTTCTAGAAGTGTAATTACTAGTTTGTAGGGTAGTTCAATTTTAGCTTTTTGAGGAACTTCTATACTGTTTTTCAGAGTGGCTGCACCAGCTTGAATTCCCACCAACAATGAAAAGAGGGTTCCCCTTTCTCCACATCCTCGCCAACATCTGCTGTTTCCTGAGTTGTTCATTTTAGCCATTCTGACCAGTGTGAGGTAGTATCTCATTGTGGCTTTGATTTGTACTTCCCTGATGTCAGGTGATGTTGAGCATTTTTTGTGTATCTGTTGGACATTAGTATGCCTTCTTTATTGCTTACCAATGTTTTAAATAATCTTCCAAGTGTTGAGAAAGGGAGTTGTGGTATCAGGCAAAATGGTATGAAAATCATTAACCATTTTCTTTCATTCCCTCCTTTTCTAAAGTAACACTAAATTTATTCCTTTTTTTTTTTAAGTAGCATGATTCTGCCCAGCCTCAAATCCCTGACTTTCCCCTCTTTCCATAAGGTAGATCCATTTCCCCAATTGGAATTCCAGAAATAACTGTCACTACAATTGTTGTATATATGGTTGAGTTATATCACTTCTAACAAGAGACATTTAGGAATATTCAGAGTTCTTGGGGGAAAGCAAGTTGTACATTAGGCTGGTATAGTTGACGTTGTTGTTAACTGTCCCAGATCCCCTTTGTGGCGCCCGTGGACCCATTCCTTACTTGCTGTGTGGCTGTTCCTGGCTCTCCACTGTCCCCTTCTTGGGGGGGGGGTTGTTTTTGGCCAAGGGGACCTCACTCTGGAAATGTCTTGTAGGTTGTGTCCTTCCCATCCCGACGATTGAGTCATATGTGGTTAAACTACTGAGTTGTTGAAACTAGAGAAGTCTGAGCAGGAAGCTACAGGAAATATAAAAATGACATTGTTTCTTGCCCAGGGGCCCATTCTTCACCACTTAACTGAGTGACACACTTAGGGTCATTTTCCTACCCAAAAGGATGAAGTCAACACTGACACTCACCTCCCCAACAGGGAGAAGGCAAGCAGCTGGCCGAGCAAAGGGCATAGAATCTAAAAGCTAAAGACCCTAAAAGTGGCCAGAAAAGCCATGTTTGGGGAGAAATAAATAACTGGCAGCAAGAGGTTTGGAGACAGCATGGAAGGACACAAACCTCTTTAGGAAGAGCAAGGATGGAGATCCAGTACTTAAAAATGCATCTGGAACAATCTTAGAAGCAGAACTGAAATTAGCTACAATTGGTAATAAGAACCCTCACATAGAAATAACAGTAATAAAAAGTAACAATAGCTATCATTGGTTGAGCACCTGCAGAGTGTGAGGCCCTTGAAGGCTCTCTGCCGGGTTCCTTACATTTATTCTTAGGAATCCCTGCAACAAATCTGTAAGGCTGGGATGAGGCCAGCACTAGCCTCTGGCCACAGTGCCATGCAGCCATGTTTTTATTCTATTACAAACACACAGGAAAGAGTGGTGGGGAAATGAGAGGAAAGAGAAATGGGACCCACAGTGCCCTTTCCTTCTCTTTAGCACACAGCACAGTGCCTGGCACTAGTAGTCACTCCATAAATATTTAGGAATTAATGGAAGACCAGAAATTTACATACTAAAATTTTAATAATACTTAACTTTGGGTGGTGGGGCCAGGATTTGCACTTCTGTTTATATTTCCTCAAGCTTTCTGCATGAAATTTGTTCTTCAGCAAATTGGAAAATGACAAGTGTGTATAACTATATGCAGATGCTTAAATATTTTGGAAATTGTGATCAATTTAATTCCTAAATGAAGAGCATTTTTTGGTATTCATAAGACCTTATTTAGTTTTTTTTATGTATCACTTTAGGCTTTAATTTATTAGTAACATAAATCCAAGGTTGCGTAAATGCGTCTTAGAAATGAACTGTTAGCCCAACCATAGCATCTGCAGAATACCATTATGAAGGTGGCACTGAGTCCTAAGTTCAGGACTGCCCCAGCTTTCCCCTGGATGGGACCCATAATTTAGGGCACCTCTTTTGCTCTCTGAAAAGGAAACTTTTACTTTCATCTTTGGCCATAGAAATGTCCCCAAAAGGGAGAGTCCCAGACATGCTCTTTAAAGCAAGGGTCTGTGCTTCATAGCAGCTAGCACTAAATAAAAGAAGTATTAGCAAGTGTGAAGGCAGTCAGATCCAAAAATTAGGTTGCTAAGAAGTCTGCTTTGATGAAAATATGCCAGAGTGCCACGACTCAGTTTTCTGGAACTACCCCCAGGTGAGATAAATGAAAATGCCCTGGAATGTCATTTCTTTTCCCCAGTAAGCACTTTCTGACTGGCCATCTATCAGTCCTTTGCCAAGTGATCTGGGCCCAGAAACTGAACTGTAATTCCATTTTCAACAAAGAAACTGAGGCTCAGAGAGCTTGAACAATCTGCCAAGAAGCATAGCTAGCTGAAATCAAGTATGACATGAGAGTGAGTTTCCTGATTGCCATATGCAATTTCTGTGGTACCCACTGAAGAGAGCACTTTGTCCTCATTCTTCTGGACACTTCCCTGTCCAGCGATCACTCTGCTCCCCCTCTCATCCATCCATCCATCCATCCATCCATCCATCTTCTACATCCAACCATCACCACTTGCTCCTGGAAGAACTTAGCATCTGCCCCACCTTTCCCTGCAACCCTTTCCCCATCCTCAGCTGACATTTTCCCCTCCTTCAGCCTATTGGGGGCAGAGGTGCTTCTTCCTGGGAGTCACTGTTCCACTAGCTCCAGGGACAGGCCCAGTCCTCGGATTGCCACTTTCTCTGATCTTTCTCCACAAGCAGCCCCTTTGTCTGATGCTGGGCTTTGCAGGATGGGTGCTCTCTTTCATTTGTGGTTTAATGAAGCTTCCACTAGGTTCTGGCCAACCAGCCTAGGTCAGGAGCTTAGAGAAAAGCAGTTACTGACACTTGCTGCTTATCCTATTGTCAGCCCAGCTCTCTGACAAGACAGCACTTTATTTTACTTCTTTTGTCCCATTTTAGTTGTAGGTCCTGTCCCCATACACCATTCATGAGATCCTGCCTTTATGGTCTGCTAGTTCCCCATTTCTTCCAAGCTTGGGGCCCTCACTTCCTGGGCCTCCTAGAGAAGGGGGCTCCTTAACTCTACCCTGTTGGGTGCTCATTACATATTCAGTTAAACCATATTATCCATACTTTTACCTACAAAAAGGACAAATTTGTTTAATTTAACTTAATATAGGAAATTCCTACATGAACACCAAGACATTGTTGAATTGTACCTAGGTGAAATTTAAAAGAAAGTTTATCATCCATGTATTGTTCTTTCATTTTGGGGGAGCCTGACCTTTCTAGTCTCTTATGTGCTATATAGTCATCCATCTTCATGTATATATGTCCTTGTGCATGTGTGTGTGTATAAACTCATATGTCTTTTTTTTCCCCAAGATTACTTATTTATTTATTTATTTATTTGAGAGAGAGAGTGAGTAGGAGGGAGAGAGAATCTGAAACAGAACCCATGCTGAGTGTAGAGCCTGACACAGGGCTTGATCCCACAACCCTGAGATCATGACCTGAGCCAAAACCAAGAGTTGGACACTCAACCAACTGAGCCACCCAAGCACCCCTAAGCTCATATGTCTTAATACGTATTTATGTTATTTTCACTGACTACCCTTTAACATGGCAACATAATTGTTTATAATTAAAAATGAAGCCAAGTCCCCAGGTCCTGCACTCTCAGCAAACATGGCTGGCTCCTGTTCACAGCTGTGCCCACGGTGGGCAGATTCCAGCCAGGACCACAATCCTCAGAGGTTCTGAAGCAGGCAAGCCAATGTCATTCCACCACAGACTTGGATCCCTGCCAGAGAAGCAGCTAAGCTCCAGAACAGAGGAGCCAGCACATCTGTCTGCTTAGGGGGAAGTTTTAGCTCAGTCACGCAGAAGGTCTCGAAATGGGGCTAGAGCAATTTGCAATTAGCCATCCTCATTTACATTTTTCTTACTAACGGCTATGTAGAGAAGAGCTTACACACACTGGCTGATAATTCTGGGAGCTGGGACTGCCTCTATGCACAGACCTGCAGGCAGAAGGGATTTTAGCAGAGCTCTCATTTAAATACTTCAGGGAGAACACTTACGAAGCAAATATTCCATCTCACTTTTTGTGTTAGAAATATTTTATCTCTTCTTAGGACTGTTTACTAGAGCAGATACTGTATTCCTCCACATGCTATCTGGGTGAGCTGAGACAAAGCATTCCACCTTTCTAAATCTTAGTCTCCTTATCTGTAAAATGGGATAAGAATGTGTGTTCTTTATAGCATTGTTGTGTGATAATGTTGACATCGTAGTCGGGCAGGCAGCCAGCAAACCATGATGATATTAGTGTTTGGCTGTCATGACGAATGACGAAAAGGAAACATTTAAGGTACCACGAGAGTGACTAATAGAGATCTGGGTTGGTCGGGAATAAGAGGGAGGCTTTACATCTTAGAGATATAATGAAGAAGAAGTCATTATTATACCCAGTTAGGAAAAGACAAAGGGAGTATCTTGAGATGATTACAAAAGTTTAGGTGTGGAATGCATGGCTTTGGGTAAAGGAAGGAGATAAGACCCCGTAGCTATCAATAGATGCTTTTCTATTCTGTTAATATTTCTATATGTGCTTGATTAACAAACTACAGGAAGTGAATAATTAAGAAGTAGTCTTTTACTTCTGGTGCAGGGTTCTCAACAATTACACTATTGACTTTTGAGTGGGATGATTCTTTGTTGTGGGGGCCTTGCACATCATAGAATATTTAGCAGCATCCCTCGGGTCTACTAACCTCCTAGTCATGGCATCCAAAATGTCTCCAGACATTGCCAGATGTCTACTGGTGACCAAAATCACCCCCATGGAGAATCACAGTTCTAGTGCATTCATCTTAGAATCATGTAGCATTTGGAGTAGATAAATTAGTAATAAATAGTCCCCCATTTCTGAGGACAGGAGAGAATATATAAAAACAAACAAGAAAAACAAAAATAAAGGCAGTCCGAGACTTGGTCAGAGTGTGGTGTTAGGCATAATGACTTCTGCCTGACTTGGCTGTGCTGGTTCATTCTGCTGTCAACTTTAAGCTGGAACTAGGTTGTCCAGAAGCCCCATCCATGAGAAGCTTAGGGCAGGGCTGGCCAACAGAGGAACATGCCCCAAATTTGAGAGAAAAAAGTGAGGCACCAGTTATCACTCTCAGAAGAACTTCTGGGTCTGGTACAATAATGGACAGATGCATAGCCGACTAGCTTATCCTCGTTCTAGTCCACTCCTTGTCCGTTCTTCCTGACAGCTTGTTCTGCTGACCAACAACAACCCCAGTTCACCACCAGAAATGTGACTGTAGAAGAACAGAGGTGGTAGCTCAGAAACAACAGCTTTCTTTCCATGAAAGTTCTGCTTGGGAAGCTGGGCATGCCTGGATTCTCAGAGATCCCTGCAAGCTTTGACTTGTCTACTTGTGTTTCAGGAGGTCTAGGTAGGGCTTATTCTCTGGCCTCCCGGTCCTTTTTTCGGAACTTCACTTCCCCAGCTCATCCCACAACTGGGCAATGCCCAACTTTTATAAATAATCCACCCCCTTGTTCCATAAAACTCATAATAGTTGAATGATTAATCTTTGATACCATCTCTCTATGCCTTAGCCTTCCTCAGAACTGGAATTTCAGAAGCCACTGCTATCTGAGCCATTGTTAGTCACATCCATCCCAAGGGGGGATACTTAGGACATGAATCACCACCCAGAACAGAGGCAGAGAGAAACAGGACAAGCAGTCAACTTCCTTCCTAATTCAATGGGCACTAATAAATTTATCTCTACTATGCCTGTTCCAAGAGCTTAATTTGTTTCGTCTGCCCTGGAAGAATGTAGACCAGAGGAAAATTAACTCTTTGTAGGCTGAAAGAGCAAAGCTCTCCACGAGCAGTCTCAGGTGTAAGATTTAAGTTGTGGGCTACAGAGAATGGAGAACGCTCTTACACTTTTGGTGGGAATGCAAGTTGGTATAAACACTTTGGAAAACAGTATGGAGATTCCTCAAAAAAATAAAAATAGAGCTACACTCTGACCCAGCAATTGTACTACCAGATATTTACCCCAAAGATACAGATGTAGTGAAAAGAAGGGCCACATGCACCCCAATGCTCATAGCAGCAATGTCCACAATAGCCAATCTGTGGAAAGAGCTGAGATACCCTTCAAGAGATGAGTGGATAAAGAAGATGTGGTCCATATGAACAATGGAATATTACTCAGCCATCAGAAAGGATGAATACCCAACTTTTGCATCAACATGGATGGGACTGGAGGAAATTATGCTAAGTAAAATAAGTCAAGCAGAGAAAGTCAATTATATGGTTTCACTTACTTGTGGAACATAAGGAATAACATGGAAGACATTAAGAGAAGGAAAGGAAAAGTGAAGAGAGGAAATAGGAGGGGGAGACAAACCATGAGAGACTATGGACACTGGAAAACAAACTGAGGGTTTTACAGGGTGGGGGGTCAGAGGATGGGTGAGCCTGGTGGTGGGTACTAAGGAGGGCTCGTATAGCATAGAGTACTGGGTGTTATACACAAAGAATGAATCATGGAACACTGCATCACAAACTAATGGTGTACTGTATGATGACTAATACAATACAATAAAAAAAAAGATTTAAGCTGTGGGGTTAAGTTCAACAAAGCAGCCCCCACCCCCACATCTTTTCTGGAAGTGGTGACCACAGTGCAACCTTGGGATTCTTCTGTGTCTTAGTTCAAGTTCCTCAGAAGCAGACCCAGAGACAAGGATCTGCGGCAAGTTGTTCCCTTGAGAGATGGTGCCAGGCGACACTGAGAGAAGCATGGGGAAGTGGGGCAGGGCAGGCAGCCAATAAAAGGTTTCTTATAAAGCTAGTGGCTGTGTGGGTAACTGGAGGTTGAGTCCCCTGGAGAGCTCTGGAAACCGGTGTAGAACACCCTGTTACCCCCAGGGTGGGGATAATTCCTCTTAGGAAGGGTATTATGGGTATTAATTCTTGATATACACTTCTGATCTGCTCTGCACAAAGGCAGAAGACCCCAGCTGCCAGAGATGCTGATGCTGGCAGCTGGGATAGGCCAGTGTGCATTAAAATGGTAAGGCCCAAGGGAATATGCAGAGAGGCACTGATAGCGTCTGTTGCTCTTGGCAACACCAGGTTTTGTGCATAAGACTCCATATTCAGACAGAAACCAGATCTCAGAGAAGAAATACATCAAAAAATGTAAAAGAGTTTGTGTCCTATGTCTTGCCCCTAGTCTCAGCAAGTACTTGATACCGCTGTCTGTGATTCTTGAGTCCTCAAAACGGAAGTCTACCCCACTCATATTCCTCTTTCTAATTTAGAGCAATGTGGAGCACAATACATGTATTTGCTCAGTTTATTTATTTCCTGTTCTTTCTGGACTTACACCATCCTCAGACTTGATGGGCTTTCTTATGTTTCCTCTTCTGTTGTTACATTGGACCAAACAGAAGAAAGAGGTTGGAGGTTTTTACTAGAAACGTCACAAGATGAAATTTGATCAGCAGCATCCTTTGGGTATGGATTTAACTTCTTAGAAAAACTGATTCCATATCCCTCTGATCTATGGGAGGACATGCCTTAACTTATATCATGGATATAAGGGATCACCATAGAGAAATGGCCCCCAATCCCTTTCCAGACATTGTGAGTTGACTGTTTGGCAGAATGGACGAAAAGATTATAGGACTACCATTGCAAGCTCCTCTGTTGCAGGAAGTACCTGTTGCCTATGAGGGTCTTTCATGCTACAGGGTTGAGATTGATCAGCAGGGCTCTAGGGAGTTGACAGTTTGAGCCTGGCTCCTGAGGGTTGGCTTATGTGAAATCTTTAATGGAGGTGAGCCAGTCTTCGGGGTTCCTATGTGGCCCGGGGTTACTCTAGAGCACAGGGATATATGCAGGAATCCAGAAAAAAGACCAAACTAGGAAAGAAATACACCTATAACAGGAGTGCCACTTGTCTTGGAACTCAAGGATGGGAGAGAGTGAGGGAAGTATGAGGGAAAGAAGAAGAGGAAGGAAGAGAGAGGAAGAAAGAACAGAGAGGTGCAAGCCTGTGAGATGGTGTCATCTTAATTTTGTGATGATGTCTCTGAAGCTCAGGGAGGTTACATGACTTCCCTAAGATGATTTAGCCAATCGGTGGCAATGCTCACCTTCAAACCGGGTCGGACTTAACCCTAAAACCAACACTTGTACTTTGCAGGCCAACAAAGCTTTGTACCTAGCAGACATCTGGGTGGGGGGTACTCAAGCATCACCTGCCATATGTTTACCTATAGTATTAATGATAACTGAATAATAAGTAGCATTTGGGAAATTACTATATGCTATAGAGTGTGCATACCACTTAATCATCAGAACAACTGTGATGACACTTTAGAATCACTTGGGAGCTTTTAAAATTATGAACTCTTGGTGGCCCACTTGGGATCAGTTATATTGGAATTGCTTGAAGTTGGAGCATGGCATCAGTACATTTTTAAAAAAAACTCAAGGTGTATTTGTAGTGAACAACCTGAGTGAAGAGCCATTGCATAGAATAGTGGTTTCCAGACCAATGTGCATCACAATGCCCCAGAGGGCTGGTAAAAAAGATTTCTGGGCTCCACTCTCAGAGTTTATGATTCAGTAGATCTTGGGTGGGGAGCACAATTTTGCATGTCTAACAAGAGCCCAAGTGACCACTGATGTTGCTGGTCTGAGACCTCACTTTGAGAACCACCGATCTAGAACGACTTTGAGGATAGTGCTAATACTAATGAACAGTTTTCCATGTTAATAACCCGAAGCTTGGTGATGACTTAGCCAGAACTTGAGCTCAGGTCTGGGATCCATACCATTAAAATCTATGCTCTATTTGCCTAATCTTATAGACAAGTAGATCAGACCTGACTTCACCAGTTACTTCACTTAAAAGCAGCTGCAGCCAATTTTCAGTGTTGTGTAAAAGTCTCCCTGGTGGGCTGCATTAAGTTAGTTCCAAATTCTTGCCTGGCAAGAAGGAAGAAGCATTAGAAAATAGAAAGCTAATTTAGCTTCATTAATCAAGATAATATTAATTGCTCCAATCTTCTTAATGAAGGACTGCTAATGCATACAAAAACACTTTATCCAAGACAACTTCCAGGTGCCTCCTTCAGGGCTTGTATTCAGAATGAAAAGCTCTTCTGGATAAATGTTCTCTCCCGAATGGACTCAGCTCTCAGTACCACCTTCCTAGGTAGCCAGGATGTTCCTTAGAAGGTACAACTCCTATTCTGATGATCCCCAGGGTAAGTACGCTTCAGCTGCCCCAGTGAAGGGCTTTGGTCTATGAGGAATTCAGGGACAGTCCCAGGTAGATTTAAATCCTTTGTGAAAGTCAGAAGTTAAAGCCAAAGACCCTCATAAACAAATTGATTATGAGTTCGATTTCCTCTGGTGTTTTTTGTTGTTGTTGTTGTTTGTTTGTTTTTGTTTTTGTTTTTACCATGGAAGTGAATTTTGAGTGAATTTTGAAACCTCAAGCATCCAAGTGATTGGACTCCTAACTTTAACCAATTTTCAATTTAACTTTTTTAACAATTTAACAATTTAACAGACTGAGGGTCTTGGGATCCTTGGAGGAGGCCAGCCTTCTGTTTACATGCTCTCCTCCCAGATGCTGCCTCCATGCATGCTTGCTCCTTGCAACAGTAATTCCTTCATTTAGAAGGGAATAGAGCTGAGTGCCATGATGAGATTATTCCCTGACCCTCCTCTCTTCCCTCCATCTGTCCCTGCTAGTATTCCTTCCCTTCCTCCTTCCCTCCCTCCCTCCTTCCTTCCTTCCTTCCTTCCTTCCTTTCTTTTCTCCCTTCTTCTATTTTTTCTTTTCCTCTCTTTCTTCTTTCTTTCTTTCTTTCTTTCTTTCTTTCTTTCTTGTTTCTTACTTCTTTCTTTCTTTCATGAGAGCCGTACAACCAACCAGCTCAGAATAAACATAGAAAACTATCTTATGTGTATTCTCTAAAAGCAGAGCCTGAGATGAGCTGTTTGCAAATGATAGAGGGAATGATGTCAATTCCCCTGAAAATGAGGAAAGCAGGCAGGAGAGGAAAAGAAACCAGGCAAAGATGTGAGTAAGCTGAAGTCTAGCCTCAGCCTGACCCCATGTGGAGGGTTAGTACATCACAGTGTTCCTTCCCTGAGGCCAGGGGACCAGGCTTTTACACTGTGTATCAACCAGTGATTGGTAGGCCACTGATGGGAAGGCCGTAATATTCAGGCATTTCCGGAAGTGGTTCCCAACAGATGAAGGGCAAGTGTCTGGATAGATAGCTATCTAGCACTCACAGAAGCTGGTGATGGGAGCAACTGTCAGAGAAAAGGTATCTGGGCACCAACAGCATTTACTGCGGGAACTTCACAGAATCAAGGAGCCTCTTTGTCATGTGAATATATAGCAAGTGCCATTGGGAAGGAATTGACGTTTTTCCTTCTGTAGCTTTTCCCTAGGACCACCCAGGGCCCTTGGTTGGCTTTCCTTCCCCCCACCCCCGCCCCCGTCTCAATATATTCATACTTCTGCTGTGGCCCTTGGGTTTGTTAATATGTGTATTGTGTCTGTCTCAACATGGAGATATTGAGGGTTGGGACCCTGACTCACTCATCTTTGTATCCCGAGACAGCACCTGGCACATGCAGGAGCCTCCTAGTTTGTTAACGGTTTGACCAAAGCTTTTCTGTGCTTCCTCTTCAGTAACACCTCAGTTCAGTCCCATCAGGGCCACTTTCAGTTCAAAAGACAATGATCAGGATCTTAAAAATGACCATCTCTGGAGCTTAGGAAGCATTTTAATGTAATTGCAATTGTGTAGAAATGAAATAAAGACCAATTGTTCTCTCTGAATAGATGACAATGCCAGAATGTTTAGTTACTCTTGAACTCTTTTGGTCCAAAGCAAGATCACGTAATGGATCTTAAAAAGAAGAGGCAACCTCCAGCCCAGAGATTAACAAAAGAGACATGGACCATTCTTCAAGGGACTAACTGGCACATTCAGAGACAGCATTTTGCGTAGCAAAGATTATTATAAGGAATAAAGGCAAAATAACTTGGGAATAGAAACTCATTTCACAAGGCTGGTAGCATGTAAGTAGATATCACTCTGGCATTATAAAATGTAGAAATTGGATTTTTCAAGTATATTCCCAAACATTTTCTACTTAAACTAAAACTCTTTCCTTCCCACTTACAACCATGAGAAGTTATTATTGCAGTACAGTAATCACAAGGAAAAAATAACTTGCACAAAATTAATGCAAATAGTGTTCTAAAGAAAGCAAAGGTTGTCTCATGATGGCAGATCAAATACACAGTTTTGCCTAAAATCTCTAAAAATTACACAAAAATAACAAAAACAAATCTTCATTTTGAGTGAGAAAAGCTCCACCTAGACACAATGTTTCTGAAAAAATTATGAGTGTTAGAAAGGGGTTCTCTGGGACCACTGCCCAGACACTTAGCTATTGTGACATCCCCTTCTAAGATACATGATTGGTGGAAGCTGGGTGATGTGCCTGATTCTAGTACCATTTTAATGGTCTATCAGCTCTTCATCCAAAGGTGGTTTCCCAGGAACAAAGGCGATTCCTTTTGTCCTGATCTGGCCAGTTACCATGACATCCTCAACAGTTAGAGCACTGTACTAGAAGGAAAACTCTCCCTAGCACTCATGAGTATCCAGGCTCTTTTCGTTGGTCTCTGCTCCTGCCTATACTTCCTGGACTCCATTCCCTTGGTGGTTGGTAGTGAGTAGGAGGGAGGGAACTGCCATTTGGGGGGGATTTACAAAGAGAATTCCTAAGGGATATCATGGTTATAGGAGGGAGGGAACTCTGAACACTTCAACAAGCCATGATGATTCCTGGGTTTTCAATTGTTAGGATTCCTAGAGCTCTAACTCCAAGATTAGTCCTAGGAGGAGAGCATGTGTTTGTATCACTTCCCCTAACATGTCCAGTGCTTTCCACCTGGGACCTGAAGTGGGCAACATGGGCATCCTTTGTTATTCTAGACTCTCAGCAGGGTATTAAAATTAGTGAAATTTCCTCGATCCTGGCAATCTGTCTACTTTGGGGCATTGGGAAGAGTGTGGTATGTTACTGGGAAAAAGTGAAAGGCTGCCTCAGAGACTGCATACTATATGTCATTTTTACACCAGAAACTGTAACTTTTAGTGGAATGTGGTCAATGTGACTGCTTCTGCCTCCAGCTTTTTATGTCTGAACCACATGGATGCTTTACTCCCTGACGTCTTTAAGACAGATATTCTTTCCATACACTTATGATGTATGCACTTTGCTCATCTACGTACTTTTGGTGTGTTTTTAAATGGTTTTCCATAAGTCAGTCAAGAAATACAAATACCATGTGATTTCACTCATATGTAAAATTTGAGAAACAAAGCAAATGAACAAAGGGGAAAGAAGCAGACTCTTAACTATAGAGAATAAACTGATGGTTACCAGAGGGGAGTCGGGTAGATAGGTGAAGTACGTGATGGGAATTAAGGAGTGCCCCTGTGATGAGCACCAGATATCGTACAGAATTGTTGAACTCCTGTATTATATACCTGAAGCTAAGATAACACTGTATGTTAACTATACTGTAATCTAAATAAAAACTTAATAAAAATGGCTTTTCATAATGTTAATTAACTTCACAAGAAAAATCTAAGTGATCTAATAAACATTTCTGGTATTTTATCTAGTTAATTTTTAATTTTTTCCCAATGTATTTTTTTTAAAAATTGAGCCTATAATAAAGTGCAAAAATATTAAGTGTGCAGCTTGATTTTTTTATTTTTCTAATTCCCATACAAGTAAGTTACAGTGCTCTATTAGTTTCAAGCACACAATATAATGATTCAGCAAACAGTTTGATTAGTTTGACAGGTTTGTACATCTCCACCCACCCACCACTTTGAGGAAGGAAGCTTCCTCAAAGTTACTACCTTCTTTGCTCTCCTCTTGAAAGCTGTTTCTCAAAAGCTTCACTACCATTCACTCTTTGTGTTTTCTCCTTCTACAACCTCTTAATCTACTGCTGTCTTGCCCTCTAAGTCTCTATATTTTGTCCCTTTAGGTTTGTAAGACTTCCCTCAAATGTATTGGCTTCTCTGCTCTCAGCCATGGAAGCTACTCAGATTTCCAGGTCTTGTCCCTGACCCTAGAAATGGCAAATGCTCCAAGGCAAAAGCAACGGCAGAGTTCTGGCCCACCTCTCCAGGATTTATTTCCTTCTTATAGAATACTGCTCCTAAAGTCCTTGTAGCCCCAGAATCTGTATTATGCCTTCCAATATATTTTTAAAATTATCAATGTGGCTAGTCTTGGTCAGCTACAAGTTATGCCACCATGATTGGAAGAAGTCAATTATGATCTTTATGTTGTAGAGTTTGATGCATATTTTTTGAGACCTTATATTATTTGACTTGTCTGACCGGTAACTACCACCTCCTTTTAATGCTCTCTCCTCTTTTGATTTGTATGATAGGTTGGGATTTCCTTTTTTCCTTGTCCTTCCTCTCCTACCCCATATTTTACCTGGTCTGAGTGGAGGTGTGTCTCTGGTAAGACAGAGCAAGGAAATAGACATATGCTTTCCATAATAATGCTTAAAGGTATGCCATAGGATATGGTTAATATAAGAGGGAGAAAGATATGTTTACCTTGAAGATATCATTCTTAAGAATCTGAAGGGCCTGGAGCTACGGTCTTCCTGCTGCCTCTACCTCCCACTCCCCTAACCCCAAGGTTAGATCATCAAGACCTGCTATCACAATTCCAGAATCTTGTGTATTTACTTCCCAGGAGAGCTCCCTAGAAGAAAGACAGAAGTGTAGAAGAAGCAAATGGATCCTGGGGAAGGGGAGAAGGAGGAAGATCAGAGAGAAAGAGGACTCACATGTGTTTGATAGAGGTCTCCAGATGGACCAATATATAGCTTCAGAGAAAGTATAAAACAACTTATAACTTTCTCAGAATTTTATCACTGTGTTCTCTTTTCTTCATGTGACTTCTCTTGTCCATCCTTCTAGATGCTGGTTCCATAAAGTCCATGGATTCATTCTCCACTGATATTGCTGGATGCTCCTCACGATCTCCTTTGTGAGGTTCTTTTTACTTATCCTTTAAGTGTGTCATTTTTCAGGGACACCTTTAGATTCTTCTCATTCCATACTTTCTTCTTGTGGAAAGTCCTATGCAGATTCTTACTTATTCCATTGGCTCTAGTGACCACCTGTATACTGGTTACTTATAAATTTATATCCCCAGAACTGATTACTGAGTAGGACCAGCTACAGAATTTGTGGTGTTCAGTACACAATAAAATTGTATGATGCCTTATTAAAAAATAATCATGAATTTCAAGATAGCACCAGCAGAACATTAAGCCCAGCCAGAGGTTCTTCTTAACTTGAGGCTTTGTGTGACTGTCACAGGCTGCACACACATGGGGCCTGCTCTGCTATGAGATACAGACAAAAATAACAACTGTCACCTGGGAGCTGCCGCTTGGTTATCCTACAGGCACATCTCCAACTCAATGTGTCCAAAACTCATCTCTATGCCTCTGTCACTTCACAACCTCTCTTGCTCCTTTGTTTCTGGAAGCAGCAAACGGCATTGTTTCCCCTTAAATGGCCAAGTCAGCAATCAGAGTGTCATTCTTACCTCCTTGGTGTTCTCATCCTCTGCAGTCCCAGCTCTCCAGGGTGACTCTGCCTCCTTCATACTCCATCCTCACTACACCTACTTTGGTTTCAGACACTACTGACTTTCATGTAGATGACCCCCATATCTTCTCAGCTATTTGCCCTGCTTCCAAGCCTTCTCCTTTGCTAATCTGTTTTTTCCTACAGTGATGAGAAAGATCATTCTCTTGCCTAAATGTAATCCTGCTACCTCCCACCTTATAAACTTTCAGTGGTTTTCTGTTGCCTTCAACATAAAATGTAAATTGTGTAGCTTGATAGATAAATGTCCTTCTGATCCAGCTCATGCTTCTACCTATAGCCACACATACTGGACCATAAGAAATTTCCTATCCCTTTCAGTGAAGAGCTACATTGCCAAATAAAATTGTTTTAACCAGAATACCATGTTTAATATCTCCTAGAGTAAACCTCACTCTCAATCCCTTTTCCTAATTCTTCATGTTCTAAAGGCACATCAAAGCCAGGAAATCTCTTTGGAGGTGGTAGCTAGCTGTCTGTGATTTATCTCTTTGCCTGGCTAATATTTTTACTGAGCAGGAAAGTGATGGTCATAGGTCAATTCAGCCCATATCTGTAGTTAAATTTGATTATGAGAAGAGGCTAAGATAACATCTGGCTTTCAATGTCTAAAATTGTTAAATCACTCTCATTGAAACTCATCTTTTATGTAGAGCAAAATAAAGTGATGTCCATATATCCATTCTGTGATCCAACAATTCCATGCCTACTTGTTCAAGAAAAGTAGAGACACTTATGTTTAAAAGGACAAAAATTTTCATACAGTGGAATACTACTCAGCAATAAAATGGATATGGTACCAATACACGCAGAAATAAAGATAAATTTCAATGACATTATGTTAAATAAACAAAAACAAACGAAAAAAGCATCTACGTACATGAAGTTCAAGAACAGACCAAACAAGTCGATAGTGACAGAAATCAGAGCAGTGGTTGCCTCTGGGGCAAGGGGATGTACAGGTTGAGCTGTAAAAGTTAGGGTCCTAAGAACACATTTGAAGGATGCAGACTGATTTAAAAAAACTTATTATAAAGCCATAGTAACTGAGACAACATGGTATTGGTGAAAGGATAGACACATAGATCACTGAAATAAAATTAAGACTCCAGAAATAGACACATGAATATGATCGATTGATTTTTCACAAAGGTTCAAGCCAAAGATAAATCAGTGGAGAAAGGGCAGTCATTTCAACAAACAGTGCTGGAACAACTAAACATTTGCCTGCAAATAAAATAAATCGGGCCTACGTCTTGCTTTATATAGAAAACATCCCATTCATGATAGTTCAAAAACAAAACAAAAAAATTCTTATGAATAAATTTAACCCAGAGACGGGAGGTATGTACATTGCTAATTATACAATATTGATGAAAGAAATTGAGAAAGACACAAATGGAATTATATGTGCAAGAATCAAAAAAATTAATACTGTTAAAACATCCTTACTACCCAAAGCAGTCGGTAGATTCAGTGTAATTCTTACCAAAATTCCCATGGTATTTCCCACAGAAATAGGGAAAAAAAACGTAAAATTTGTATGGAACCACAAAATTCCCCAAAGCACTCAAAACAATCTTAAGAAGAATAAAGCTGGAGGTATAACACTTCCTGATTTTAAACTATATTACAAAGCTATGGCGATCAAATCAGTGTGGTACTGGCATAAAAACTGACACAACAACCAATGGAACCAATGGAGTCAAAATCCCAGAAATAAACCTTCACATATATAGTCAACTAATATTTGATAAGGGAGCCAAGAATACTCAATATAGAAAGATAATTTAATACATTGTGTTGGGAAAATTGGATAGTCACATGCAAATGAATGAATTTGGTCCCCTATCGTATACCATTCATGAAAATTAACTTGAAATGAATCAAAGACATAAATGTAAGGCCTGAAACTGTAAAACTCCTAGGAGAATACATAGTGAAAAAACTCCTTGACATTGGGCATCACAATGATTTTTTTTGGCTATGATGCAAGAAGTATGATCAACAAAAGCAAAAATAAATGAGCAGGACTAAATCAAACTAAAAAAACTTCTGTATAGCAAACCATCACCAAATGAAAAGGAAACTCATGGAATGGAAGAAAGTATTTGTAAACTATATAGCTGATAATTTAATATCCAAAATGTACAAGGAGCTCACAACCAAGGAGCCCAGAAAGGGGAAAAAGTAATTCCATTAAAATGGGGAGAGACCCTGGATAGACATTTTTCCAAAGAAGACCTACAGATGGCCAACAGGTGCATGAAAAGATGCTCAACATCACTCATCACCACGGAAATACAAATGAAAACCACAATGAGATAAACCTGTCAGAGTGGTTATGATCAAAAAGACAGGAGATAACAAGTGTAGGCAGGATGTGGAGAAAAGGGAACCCTTGTGTCCTGTGTAAATTGGCCAGTCACAATGAAAACCAGTATGCAGGGGCACTTGGTTGGCACAGTCAGTTAAGGGCCGGAATCTTGGTTTCAGCTTAGGTCTGATCTCAGGATCGTGAGATCAAAACTTGCGTTGGGCTCCATGCTCAGCTCAGAGTCTGCTTGGTTTTCTCTCTCCTTCTCCCTCTGCTCTACTTCCCCATTCTTTCTCTCTTTCTCTCTAAAAATAAATAAATAAATAAATAAATAAATAAATAAATAAATAAATAAAATCTTAAAACAAAATGAAACAAAACCAATATGGAGATTCCTCAAAAAATTAAAACACAACTATCATATCACCCAGAAAGCACACTATTGGATATATATCCAAAAAAAAATGAAACCAAGATCTAGAAGAGATATTTGCACTCACATGTTCATTGCAACATTATTCTCTGTAGCCAAGATATGGAAACAACCAAATATCCATTAACAGATGAATGGATAATAAAAGATGTAGTATAATGGGGTAGTATTTAGCCATGAGAAAAAGGAAATCCTGATATTTTTTTAAAAATTTTATTTGTTTATTTGACAGAAAAAGAGCAGAAGCAGGGTCAGTGGCAGGCTGAGGGAGAGAGAGAAGCAGGCTCCCTGCACAACAGGGGGAGCTCAACGTGGGGCTCGATCCCAGGACCCCGGGACCATGACCTGAGTCAAAGGTGGACACTTAACCGACTGAGGCACCCAGAAATCCTGATATTTTTGACAACAGAGTTGGACCTTGAGGTCATTATGCTAAGTGAGATAAATCAGAGATAAGCTGAGACCTGAGTTGTTTGTTTTTTGGTTTTTTTTAAAGATTTTATTCATTTGACAGACAGAAATCACAAGTAGGCAGAGAGGCAGGCAGAGAGAGAGGAGGAAGCAGGCTCCCTGCTGAGCAGAGAGCCTGATGCAGGGCTCGATCCCAGGACTCCGGGATCGTGACCTGAGCCGAAGGCAGAGGCTTTAACCCACTGAGCCACCCAGGCGCCCCTGAGACCTGAGTTTTATGTTGGCTCCAAATTTCCTCTGTGGGAGTAAGGTTCAGGTACACCCCTGTGGTAGCTTGCTTGGTGACACATCCTTGGTTGGCTGTCTTCCGTTCCTGTCTCACTTCCCTCCTCATCCACCAGTGTTCTCTTCACCTCCCAAGGAAGCTAACTGCTCTCCATGCACTCTGTCAGGTCCTGCTTCGGAGGCAACCCAAACTATGATTCTCCCATTTACAAATCCAAAACAGGTTCTTTCTGCTTCTTTCAAAGCACCCTGTTTATTTCCTCAGAGCATTTATCACAACATAAAATTATTGTGTTTACTAGTGTATTATCTCTCTTCCTAACAAAGTTAAACACCCAAGTTTAGTCTGTGTCCATGTTTCTTAAGACTTTCTCCTTAGAACCTTTACGCAGCTTTGCATACAGCAGGAGCTCAGTAACATTGGTCAGTGAGTGGAAGGAAGAGTGAATTTTAAGAAAACTGATTCAAAGCCAACAGATCTACAACCAATTTACCAAATTATGCTAAAAGGAGGACACATATAATGTGTGTGTATACACCAAGCTTGTCTGATAAATGATATGCAGGAATATCCTCCAGTCAAAACTGAAACCCGAGGCTGGCTGATCTGAGAGCCTGGACCCTAACCACTAGATTAACTTTTTCATCATTTTAAAACAAAGCTATTACCTATATTATTCCTATCACAGAGGTTTCTTGGGATTATTATATTACTGTGTGTATGACACTGCTTTGAAAAGCATTGAACATTCCCGCCTCTGGCAGATACTGTTCACATCTATGCATGACTACGTCTTTGACAAAGTCAAGGGCATCCTTAAGGACATAATATCTACAATCACAACCAGCTTTCCAGCAGAGATCCCTGTTTTGGGGTAGAGCACCTGGACACCTACAAGGAAAAAAAGTCAGTGGGATGTTTTCAGGATGCTGGCCAAGTGGTTTGAAAAGTCATGCTGCTTAATGACAAGGAGGCTGGGCACAGTTAAAGCAATTAAGGAATAAATAGCTGAGTTGTGAAGTTACAGGCCCTGATGCATGAAGCTTGCAAAGGTGCAAGGACATGAGTCCAGCTCAGTTCATTGGCTGACTGGTTCCCACCATGTTTTCCTAGGTTACTCTCTCCTTTTCTTTCAAGACCCCAACAACAAATCCCACACCTTGCTTCATTTAGAGCAACTTTTACTTTCTTCCTTATTTCTTAATACCTTCCAACACCCATGCCCACAGATCCTCCTCTTTGACATGGCTCTGTAAAGTTGAGGTCCCCAGAAGCAGAGTCTGAGACAGGAATTCACATGCACAGGATTTATTAAGGATGTGCTCTCATGGGAAACTTGAAAGCGGAAGAGAGAAGCAGATAAGGTGGACAGAGGGCCTGGGAAGGAACATGATCTCAGCTGGGGTCCAGCTTCAGCCTGACCCATTGGAAGCCAGGAGTATGAACTGCACTGAAGAGTTGGTCCCATTTTGAGAGAAATCCCTTTGTCAGTCAGTCATTGTTTTGAGGCTGTCCTGGGCAGGGGGCTGTAACCTTGTAATAAGGCAGCTCCCCTCTGGCTGAGGGTATCATTTTGGAGAAAAGGCAGCTGTGAGTCATTAAAAGAAGCCTACACTCACAATACTGAGGTGACAGGGCTACCAACTGAATAATGGGATCTGAGTGGGCATCAAGAACAGTTAAAACAGGGGTATTGAGTTACCTTGTACAATGGAGGTACTAAAGAGGACTTAGGTCTTGGAGCTTCTAATGTGCTTATTTGTAATTATGCATCCCATTTTTTTGCATGCCTTTTGATGAATGGATTAAAAGCCATGCTTATTCTACTTTCTCCCTAGGAAGAACCCTATGCCATCCTCCTTCTCCTGTACTGACTTCTATAACTATGCATTTGTCACTGTCTCAAAAACAAAAACTGCCTGAAACTTAGGTCTAACCATGTCTCATCCTAGCTAATATTAGCTGAGTGCTTACTATATGCTTAACACTGATCTAAGACCTTTATAGATGTTACATCACCCAGCTCTTACACAAACAGAGGAGGTACTGCTAGTCCCAAAGTAAACTGCTCTGGAACAAAGAAAAAGTCGTAAGACTTCCAACCACTTTTTCTAAAAGCCAACATAACTCAGATATCCAAACCCGACAAAGAGCACATGCAAGAAGGAAGGAAGGAAGGAAGGAAGGAAGGAAGGAAGGAAGGAAGGAAGGAAGGAATTTCACTTATAAACAGTGACAAAATCCTACAGGTAGGAAAATTTGAAAAATCCTGTTATCACTGTAACTATACAACAAATATATGTAATATAACTAACACCCAATACAATTAGACAAGAGAAAGAACAAGAGGTATAAATCAGAGGATATTAGAAAGGCACGGGCAAAAATATTATTATATGTAGATCATATAATTTTATATCTGAGAATTTTAGAGAATCCATTGTATTGTACAATTCAATGATCATATCTTTTTCTTTAAAGCCATTTCCCCCCCTAATCTAGATTTTCTTTTATTTCCCTTAAATTAAGCTTTACAGTTCTAGAGTCTTTGGAATCAAGCAGCAAAGAAAGCAGTGAGTTTTCAAGTAAAATGCTGCATGGCAGGAATATTACTCACTCTGCTGAGAGGTGGGTATCCAAAGCCTCAAGTTAACTGATCTATGCTCCACGTTTCAAACTATTTCTGTGATTGATGGATATTTTAGATTAATTTTCACATTAGTAAAATACAGAATTGCTACATGTGTCCCTTTCTGTAAATAGGGCCAAAGTAGATTTTTTTTTTTTCTGACTGCTGGAAGGAAAAAAAGAGGAGAAATTGTATACTAGCTTCAGTTACTGTGATTTTGATGGTAATGTCAACTCCCTAATACATTAAATTGCAAAGATTTTGAAGGCAATATACATCTCAGCTGGGAAGCCTAAAGTAGGACTAAACAGAAGGAGTGTGGGATGGTAAGGAAGCAAGTAATCTTGCAGGGTATTTTCAATTCTAAAAAAAAATTTTTTTTAAAAGTAAGCTTTTCCACAACAGGAAATATTAAAACTATTCCAAATGCCCATTAAACATACCATCAAACTGTCTGAGATCAAAGCTGGGATTGCTTCCTGGGAAGCAGCAATATTTCCACAAAATAAAAATGTAAATTTTTTGCCCAATAACTCCTTAATACTGAAAATTTGAAATCAATTACAAGCACAATAGAAGAGGTTATTAAAAAGATGAAAAGTATCAGGGTGTGAGACTATTTTTCTGGTTCCTCCACTTGTTGGCTTTGTGAGCCTAGAAAAGTTACTTAACTTCGCTGAACCCATGGTTTGCGTTTTTAAATGAAAAGAGTAAATATAGTATGCTACTTCTGGTATAAGGAAGATAATGAAATAATACACTATGTATGTATCTATGTATATTTATTTTTACAAAAAGAAACACAGGAAGGATTGCTGGGAGAAAGTCATTGAGAGGACCTGATGCCTGGTTGACCCAGAAGCTGGTTGGTGGCAGTCAGAAGTTCCTCACCCCACCCCCTGTCCTTGGTAGGTGCACTCTCCCCAGCCTTCCCACAGTGGGAGCTGTTTTCAAGGATGCACCCTTCGGATAGTGCTGTAGTGCTGAGACCATCTGCACAGTCTATGTGACTCAATGCTGTGAGGCCTCTATATAACGTTTGAGATTCTGGTGGGGAGGCAAAAGGATCTACTTGTCTTGCAGCCACCCAGGACAAGTCTCATAAGTAAGTGATTTCGCTTTGCTTCTTAAACCTGCCACCTACCAGTCTGAAATGGTCTGCTTCCTTCCTCAGTTTCTCCTTTTCCTCCCTGTATGGAGCCCGCTTTGTGAATCAACAAGGATTAACTAAAAACTAACAGGACTGTTTACCTAAAGGAGGTGGATGGGAATGGGCTAGAAGGGTTGAGGGTAATAACTCACACTCCTCTGAGTTTTGGGTTTTGGATTGTTTTGACTTTTGGAATCATGGTCGAGTTTTATATAACTAAAAGTAAAATTAAAAGGTTACCAAGGATAAGAAGGGAAACCCTAAAATAGGATACAAACAAAACCAAGTGTATTTAATTATACCTCAAGTGAATAACATAACCAACCTGAAGGGAGAAATAAAAAGAAATAACCCTTGTAACTTTTCAACAAAGTATTTTGACTATATACCTTCAAACCAAAATAAAAAAGAAACATATAAATATTGAATTCTAGTTAGTAGGGTGTTTTCTTCCTCCACCATTGTGTGTGTTAGCAATTCTAAAACTACTTTTTATACATTCTAAGATTGAGCAAATAAGGAAATATATTAAGGATGGGGAAGCTAAAATCAAAGCTGTGGCTTTGTTTCTGATACAGAGATAGTCAGATTGATAGATGATAGAAAGAGAGAGATAAATGTGTATATTTATATGTACATACATATATTTCCTAGCCTGAACACTATGAGTCTGGAAGCCATGATACAACAGTAGTAGTGAGTGCATCTAATGCCCAGATTGTAGTTTCTTTTTCTTTTTCTAAGATTTTATTTATTTGAAAGATTGAAAGAAAGAGAGAGAGAGAGAGAGAACACTTGAGCAGGAGGGCAGGGGGAGAGAGAGAAGCAGACAATCTGCTGAGTAAGGAGCCCAATGCAGACTTGATCCCAGGACCCTGAGATCATGACCTGAGCTGGTAGGCAGACAGTTAACAGACTGAGCCACCCAGGCACCCTATAGTTTCCATATATCATATTCTAATGAAAGAAAACACAAGTCCTTAGAGAAATGGCTGATTCCAGGGCTGGGGGTAGAAGAGTAAAAGATAAACCTTGAAATTTTTTTGGTGCCATGTGAAAAGGACATAAGAGCTAAGTGAAAAGAGTACACATGGCCAAGTAGGGGACAACATGAGTACCAAACAGAATAATGGTAGTAATAGATTAGAACACACAAATCAGAAAAGAATCCAGAAGTCCATAATGATACTCCAAAATAGAGATAAGCAAGGAAAGACCTTTTCCTTAGAGTAGAAATCTAGCTAATAGATGTAGAAAAAATAATAGAAAATAGTGAGGAAAATTACCATCTTGCAATCTCAATGTAATAATTGATTCAGGTAAAAGTTATCAATGGATACTAACATCATTAGTTGATAAGTTATTTGGAAACAGAATATTCAAGTGGTTTCAAATGATCTTTCTGCAAATTATTCATTTGCAAAGTGAAAAATTAACCTTTGCAATGGGAGATACAAGGATAGTACTTTTGCTTAAGAGAGGTACTTACAGCAACCCACATCCAATAACATACATAAAAGGACAAGGAATAGGAGAGAGGCCAGCTCTCTCATTTAATGTACAAGATTATAATATAGAACTTTGTCAATATAGCAATACAAGAAATAGGAATATGAGATGCAAATACTGTTCTGAAAAGATTAAACTCTTTGTGTGGGTGATATGGCTATGTGCCTAGAAATTCAGGATAATCAAATGAAAAGTTATTTTAACCAATAAGATAATTTGATAAGGTAGCCAAAAACATAACAAACAATTTCAAAATTCATTTTCTACATACTAGAAAATATTCATAGAGAAAGACTGATTCACAAAGAAAACACGAACTAACAAATGGTGCTCAATATGTGCAAGACTTGCATGAAGGAAACTGTCCAATTATCCAGGACATAGTTCATAATCATCCCAATGGGACAAACTGATAATGTAAAGTTAACCATTCTTTCCAAATTATTCCATGATTTAATTCAATGCAATGTTAATCAAAGTTCTCAAAGTCCTTATTTTAATTTTCCAAGTTTGTTTTATCAGGTGACAAAATTAACAAAGATTGCTAAATATTTTTTAACTGCTTTAGGGATATGAAATTTATAAACAAAAAGTTAACTTGTTAAAGTGTACACCGCAGTGGTTTTTAGTATTTACAGAGTTGTGCGATCAGCATCAAAATCTAAATTTAGGGTATTCTCATCTCAAACAGAAAATCTATTTTCAGCTTCATTTTTTAAGTGATAGCTTTATTGAGATATAATTCACATACCATAAAATTCATCTTTTTAAAGAATCAATTCAGTGATTTTTTAGTGTGTGACAAGGCCGTACACAGATTACCACTAATTTCAAAACAGTTTCATCACTCTAGAAAGAAACCTCAAATCTTTTAGCAGTCACTCCTTACTTGTTCCTCTCTCCACCCCTGGCAAGCACAAATCTAGTCTCTATCTCTATGGATTTGCCTATTCTAGACATTTCCCTATAAATGGAATCACAGTATGTGGCTTTTTGTGTCTGGTTTCTTTAGAGAAAAGAAGAAATGGAAGAAGTTTTGCCTGATATCAAGACATACTGTTAAGTAACTACTAAAATGGTGTAGAATTTTGATAGAAATAGAAAAGCATATCCCTGATGATTAGTGATGTTGAGCATCTTTTCATGTGTCTGTTGGCCACCTGTATGTCTCCTTGGAAAAATGTCTATTCAGGTCCTCTGGTTGCCGGGGAGAGGGGTATGGGGGATGATGGATGAAATAGATAAAGGGAATTTAGAGTACACATATCTTTATGAGCACTGAGTAATGTAATAGAGTTGCTGAATAATGATATTGTAGACCTGAAACTAATATAACACTGTATGTCAATATATTTGAAGAAAGAAAGAGAAAGAGAGAAAGAGAGAAAGAGAGAAAGAAAGAAAGAAAGAAAGAAAGAGAGAAAGAAATGGAAGGAAGGGGACAGAGAGAGAAGGAAGGAAGGGAGTGAGGGAGGGAAAAAAGGAAGGAAGGAAGGAAGGAAGGAAGGAAGGAAGGAAGGAAGGAAGGAAGGAAGAAAGAGGCATATAATGATTCTTTCTCTCTCTCTCACACACACACACACACGCACACACACACACACACACAAACACCCATACACAAAAGAGACCACCACTTAACACATGATAATGGTGACAATTCAATCCAGTCAGAATGTTAATAAGTGATGTTAGGACAAATAAAAGCAAATATGGAAGAAACAAATTTAGAGCCTTCTCTCATGTCACACACAAATTTGAACTGCTATTAAATACTTAAATGACAAAAAACTTCAGGGAAGTACTATTATTATTAGGGTGGCAGCAAACCTTCTTTTACAAGATGTAAAACATAGAAGACATATGTAAAAGGTTGACAAATTTGAAAACACCAAAATTCAAATTTCTGTAATAAACAATAGTCCAAAAAATAAAATATTCATTAAAGCCATACTGACATAAATGAATGACTGAAGAATGAAGAAATATATGGAGAAGAGATAAACCTTTACAGAAGAATTTCAAATAAGAAATGTAGATTCTTTTCTCAGTTCCAGGAGGTGGAGCTTAATTTCCTTCCCCTTAAGTATAAGCTGGATTTAGTGATTTGCTTCTAACAAATAGAGAATGGAAAGGAAAAATAATGACTTTACAGTGGAGAAATTTGGCAGACACCAGCTTAAATGAGTGATTAAGGCTGAGATTACTAGTCGTAAGTCATGTGGATATCATATACCCCCAATATGATGTGGTGAGAAGGGCAATTAACCTCCAAGGTTTTCTTCCTCCAAATCCATAACCCCAGTCAGATCATGAGAAAATATATAAACCCAAATTGAGAATATTCTACAAAATACAGATAAGTGCTCACCAAAAGTGCCAATGTCATGAAAAATAAAGGAGTAAGAAATTGTCACAGATTGGAGGCAACAACAGAAACATAATGACCAACTGCATCAGGGTGTCTTGGGTGAGATCTGAGATCAGAAAAAAGACATTATTGAGAAATCTGGTGGAATCTGAATAAAGTCTACAAATTAGTTAGTACTATCAAACCACTGTTAATCTCTTATTTTGACAAAAGCACAATGATTACCCAAGATATTAACATTAGGAGAAGCTGGGTAAAGGGTATACAGAAACTCTTTGTTCTATCTTTACCGCTTGTTTGTAAATTTAAAATTATTTCAAGGTTTTAAAACGTTTAAAAACTTGATAATAATGAAAATTCCCACCACAAACAAAGACAGTATTACAACAACAGAATGGAAAGTATATTTTATATCTTTAAATTGAAATACATAAATGCTCCTACAAATCACTAAGAGAAAGGCAAACAATCTGGTATAGAACTGGACAAAGAATATGAAATGGAAAACAAACATGAAGGAGAAATTCCTATGACCAATATGTCGATGAGAAGACTCTAAATAATCAGAAAAAGGCAAATCAAAACAAAAAGTTGTGACATATATCAATATAGATTGCAAACAATTAAAAAGAATGCTAAAAACAGGGAATGGGGACTGAAGGGCCTGGGAACTTACTTTATACAGTTGATGGGAATGAAAATTGGTGTAACATTTTTTTTTTAAAAGTTTCTATTCATTTATTTGACAAAGAGATATCACAAGTAGGTAGAGAGGCAGGCAAAGAGAGAGAAGGAAGCAGGCTCGCCGCTGAGCAGAGAGAATGATGTGGGGCTTGATCCCAGGACCCTGGGATCATGATCTGAGCCAAAGGCAGAGGCATAACCCACTGAACCACCCAGGCACCCCGTAATATTTTTTTAAGGCAATTTGCAAAAACATCTATCAAGGTTTTAACTTGGGATATTCTTTATTGCACAACTCAACATTGGAAAAATATTCTATAGAAATGCTCTCTCTCATGCACAAGCGTATATGCACAAGGATGCTAGTTAAAGTTGGGTTCAGAAAATTATACACTCTGAATGTCCACAAAGGAAAATATTAAGAAAATTGATAATAATGTAAAAGTCTAAAGAGTAGAATTTAAAATAAATAAGTGTATGAATATATGAAATACTAGGTGTCTCTAAAAGGAGGGAAAGAAATAGATGATAGATGACAGACAGATGATAGATAAATATAGATAAATGATAGATCCATGATAAGAAAGTACTTATTTTTTTAAAGATTCTACTTATTTATTTATCTGATGGAGAGAGAGAGAATAAGCAAGGGAGCGGCAGAGGGAAAGGGAAAAGCAGGCTCAGCAGGGAGCCCGACACCAGGCTCCATCTCACGTCCTCAGGATCACAACCTAAGCCAAACCAGACACTTAACCTATTGAACTGCCCAGGTGCCCCTCGGTTTGTGCTTTGTCTCCTCTTCCTTTAACATGATTATTGTCCCTGTGATTTCAGAAATATAAGCAACAAGAGGGTTCAGTGATAGAAATAATATACTTATTTTATGTGAAACTTATTCTTTACCAATATCTGAACTTTTTAACTCCAAGAAAAGCAATGTCTCCTTGTCTTTAATGATCTTGAAATAGAAAGAATATATCATTGTTATTTTCACCTTAAAGGAAGTCAAAGATCCTTGCATTCTGAGTGAGTGATGTTAATGCTTTTGTGTATCTGTTTGGTGTTGTGTGGATATGTACTCACTGTTTTACATGGGTGTGTCCCTGGACTTATATCTGGTATTTTGTGTGTTTAAGTGTGTTTGTGTGTCTGTGTTTCAAAGAGGTGCTGCTTCTCACCAATCCAAGAATTGTACAAATCCTCTGCCATCCTTCTCTCCCTGGTCCTCTTTCTCCACCCGACAGCTGTGTTGGCATATGAATGTATATGTTCTGTCCAAATGATTCTGTCCAAATGGCAACATTAATTTTTTTGAGGAGGTATGTGCCAAACTGTACCAAAGGGAAAGGGGAAAGAACGTTTTCATTCCCTATCTATAGCCACTATCCAGGCCAGGCTCAATTTAAAATATTTTATTCTCCCTACAAATCAGGAAAACAATCTTTGTCAGATAATGTATCTCACTTAGAGATTAAAAAAATATAGCAATTAAGCCCATATTGGGGGATACTATTCAGCAATAAAATGGCCCCAGCTTCTGATATTGACTGCCACATGAATAAACCTCAAAAACATTATGTTAATGGAAGAAGCCAAATGCCAAAGACCACATATTCTGATTCCATTTACACTAAATGTCCAGAAATGACAAATCTATAGAAACAGAAAGTAGATTAGTATTGCATGAGGCTCAGGGGCGAGAACAGCGATTGTTTGCAAATGAGCAGGATAATTCTTTTGGGATGATAAAAATATTGTAAGACTGGATGGTGGTGAGGTTTGCACAGCTTTATAAACTTACTAAAACTCACTACGCACTTAAGATGGGTGAATGTGATGCTATGTACACTATACCTTAATAAAGCAATTAAAGATTGATATAATCAGACTGTGCTGAATTTACACTGCTAGGGTCTATGGTACTCAGGGCCTCACTGAGGCCTACAACTAGATTACATCCCATATCCACCCAATGAGAGTTGCTGTAGTTTCTCATTTGATGACTTACTCATCCATTGGAAAGTGCTCAAAGGCAACAGTGGCAGCTGGTTGCCTTCAGCCATGGGCACATGGAAGTCCTTGCCTTCACACACTACCTCCTCCAATCCCTTACATGCACCAATCAATATACAACCAAACAACTGAAAGAGAGGACCTACCATCAGTATCAATATACAAAGAGGCTTGGACAAGGTAGGCAAAAGCATGGTTTAGGATAATCATTCATATTGTTATTGGGCAAAGAGCAATCTCAGAATTTTCCAATTTATAAATCATATAACAAGCAGGAACATCAACAAAACTAAGGACTAGGAGAAAAGATGGCAGAGGAGTAAGAGACCTAAATATCATCAGGTCCCAGGAGTTCAACTAGATAGCTATCAACCATTCTGAACAGCTACAAACTCAACAGGAGAGAGAAGAGAAGAGCAACAATTCTAGGAATTGACCACTATCTCGAAGGTAGAACATGCAGAGAAGTGAATCCGAGGCAACATTCAGGAAGATAGACTGTGGGGGGAGGTGCCCGCTCCCGGCAAGTGAAAGAGCAGCGGAGTACAAAATTGGAACTTTTAGACGTCTTCTCCACTGAAGGACATTGCTCCAGAGGCTAAACGGGACATGGAGACCTCACAGGGACAGTGTGGTCTCAGGTCCCTTGGGGTCACAGAAAGACTAGGGGTGTCTGTGTGTGGCAGAGCTTCCAGGTATTGGAGTGGAGAAGTCAGCTGCAGAGACAGAGCCAAGGAGGGGCTGTTAGCTTGGAGTTACCTTAAACCGTAATCCAAGGCAGAGTTGGGTCACTGCTCTTCAGGCAGGGACACAACAAGCAGCAGATCTGGGGAGACTCACCTTCCTCCTCTGGGAGGAGTGGCAAGGGAGCACATAGCAGGAATCTGCTGGGTTTGGAGATTCCAAACGGCACCATGCACCAGAGATAGAAATGCTCAGTCACGGGCTGGATGAGCTCAAAGTGTGGCCAGAGACCAAGGAGACAGGAGTGACTGACTGCTTTTCTCTAAGGGTGCACTGGGGAATGGACCCTAAGCTCTTGGCTCCTCTGGCACCTGAGATCGGGAGGCCGCTATTTTCATTCTCCTCTTCCAAAGCTCTACAGAAAGCATTCAGGGAACAAAAGCCCCAAGAGCGAAACCAAGCAGATTACTTAGCCTGGCCCCTGGCAAGGGTGGTGCAATTCTGCCTCAGGCAAAAACATTTGAGAATCACTACAACAGGCCCCTCCTGCAGAGGATCAGCAAGAACATCCAGCCAAGATCAAGTTCGCCAGTCGATGAGAATTGCAGAACTCCAGAGCTAGGGCAAAGCAAAACATAGAATTCATGGCTTTTTCCCCATGATCTTTTAGTCTTTCAAAGTTAAATTTTTTTAATTTTATTTTTTTCCTATGCTATTTTTTAAAACATTTCCTCTTTCCTATTTTAACATTTTTAAACTATTTTATCTTATCAATATTTTTTTAAAAAATCATTTTAAATTTTCATTGGTATAGTCATATTTTGTCATTTCATTTATTTAACCTTATTCTTTGTATACATTTAGGTGTGTTTTTTTTTTCTAAAAAGCTTTGGGATACAATTTCTTCTAATAGATCAAAATATACCCTAAATCTAGCACAAGGCTTTGTTCTAATCTCCAGCCTAATCACATTCTTTCCTCTTTTTCTTCTTTTCTTTTTTCAAACAACTTCTTATCTTATCAATTCCTTTTTTAGAATCTTCTTTAGTTTTCATCTTTACAGTCACATTCCATCCCTTCATCATGTTTACCCTTATTTTTGTATGTATATAATATTTTCTTTCTTTAAAATTTTGGGAGGTAGTTTCTTATAACAGATCAAAATGCACCCAAAATCAAGTATGTAGCTCTGTTCTATTCACCAGTCATATATATATATATTTTTTCTTTTATTCCCACTTTCTTCTCCCCCTGGTTTCAGGTCTCTTCTGATTTGATTAGTGTATATCTTTCTGGGGTCATTACTACCCTTTTAGTATTTTGTTCTCTCATTCATCTATTTTTATCTGGATAAAAGGACAAGGTGGAAAACTCACCACAAAACACACACACACACACACACACACACACACAAAACAACAACAACAAAAAAACAAGAGACAGTACTGATGGCTAAGGATCTGATCAATATGGACATTAGTAATATGTCAAAACTAGAGTTCAGAATTATGATTATCAAGGTGCTAGCTGGGCTTGAAAAAAGCATGAAAGATATTAGAGAATCCCTTTCTGGAGATATAAAAGAACTAAAATTTAACCAAGTTGAAATGAAAAAAGCTATTAACAAGGTGCAATAAAAAATTGCACCTTCCTCTTCCCTTCTGCTTCCCTTCCTCTCTCTCTGCCTGCCTCTCTTCCTACTTGTGATCTCTGTCTGTCAAATAAAATATAAAAATAAAATCTTTTTTAAAAAAAGAAGAATTACAGACCAAAATCCTTGATGAACACAGATGCAAAAATTCTCACCAAAATACTAGCCAATAGGATCTAACAGTACATTAAAAGGACTATTCACTACTACCAAGTAGGATTCATTCCTGGGCTGCAAGTTTGGTTCAACATCTGCAAATCAATCAATGTGATCCAATACATTAATAAAAGAAAGAACAAGAACCACATGATACTCTCAATAGATGCTGAAAAAGCATTTGACAAAGAACAGCATCCTTTCTTGATCAAAACCCTTTAAACTGCAGGGATAGAGGGTACATACCTCAATATCATCAAAGCCATCTATGAAAAACCCACAGCGATTATCATTCTCAATGGGGGGAAAAACTGAGAGCTTTCCCCCTAACTTCAGGAACATGGCAGGGATGTCCACTATCACCGCTGCTATTCAACATAGTAACTAGAAGTCCTAATCTCAGCAATCATACAACAAGAAGAAATTAAAGGCATCAGAAACAGCAAAGAAGTCAAACTCTCACTCTCTGCAAATGATATGCTACTATATCTGGAAAACCCAAAAGACTCCACTCCAAAACTGCTGTGATCATGGAGACAGTATGGTACTGGCAAAAAACAGACCCATAGATCAATGGATCAATGGTGTTGGGAAAATTGGACAGCCACATGTAGAATAATGAAACTGGACCATTTCCTCACACCACACACAAAAATAGACTCAAAATGGATGGAAGCCTCAATGTGAGAAAGGAATCCATCAAAATCCTTGAGGAGAACACAGGCAGCAACCTTTTCAACCTCAGCTGCAGCAACTTCTTCCTAGAAATATCGCCAAAAGCAAGGGAAGCAAGGGCAAAATGAACTATTGGGATTTCATCAAGATCAAAAGCTGTTGCACGGCAAAGGAAACGGTCAACAAAATCAAACAACCAACTGAATGGGAGAAGATATTTGCAAATAACATATCAGATAAAGGGCTAGTATCCAAAATCTATAAAGAACTTATCAAATTCAACACCCAAAGAGCAAACAATCCAATCAAGAAATGGGCAGGAGACATGAACAGACATTTCTGCAAAGACAGCCAAATGATCAAGAGACATGAAAAAGTGCTCACCATCACTCAGCATCAGGGAAATACAAATCAAAACCACAGTGAGATACCATCTCACACCAGTCAGAATGGCTAAAATTAACAAGTCAGAATGAATGATAGATGTTGGTGAGGATGCAGAGAAAGGGGAACTCTCCCACACTGTTGGTGGGAATGCAAGCTGGTGCAGCCACTCTGGAAAAAGTATGGAGGTTCCTCAAAAAGTTGAATATAGAGCTACCCTATGATCCAGCAATTGCACTACTGGGTATTTATCCTAAAGATACAAATGTAGCGATCCAAAGGGGCACATGCACCCGAATGTTTATAGCAGCAATGTCAACAATAGCCAAACTGTGGAAAGAACCTAGGTGTCCATCAACAGATGATTGGATAAAGAAGATGTAGTATATATACACAATGGAATACTATGCAGCCATCAAAAAAGAGAAATCTTGCCATTTGCAATGACGTGGATGGAACTAGAGGTATTAATGCCAGGCAAAATAAATCAATCAGAGAAAGACAATTATCATATGATCTCTCTGATATGAGGAGTTTGAGAGGCAGGGAGGGGGGGTCATGAGGGGTAGGGAGGGAAAAAAATGAAACAAGATGAGATCAGGAGGGAGACAAACCATAAGGTACTCTTAGTCTCATGTAACAAACTGAGGGGTGCTGAGGGATGGAGGGGTAGGGATAGGGTGGCTGTGTTATGGACATTGGAGAGGGTATGTGCTGTAAAATGTGTAAGACTGATGATTCACAGACCTGTACCCCTGGGGCAAATAATACATTATATGTTAATAAAATTTTTAAATAAAACAACAACAACAACAACAAAAACCCTAAGGACCAAACAGCTTGCAAAAGAAATATGGAGGAAAATACACAGATTATTGAATCAGATCCCACACCCCTGATCACAGAGGCAGAGCCATGGCCTGAGCTGAGCCATTCTGTCCTTTATCTTTTGGCCACACTCACTGATGTAGGAATAGGAATGTAACCAGGCTATCTCCTAAGACATTTCTCACAGAGGGAAAGTCTTTCTTCCAAAATGAATGATTTGAGTGAGAGCCTATAAGGACCAGGTATGCCATGAGAGAGAAGAAAACCAATACAATGAGAATAGAGGCAGAAGACAGAGGGGCTGCAGATAGCATCATGCCCCTAAAGCCAGCTTCAACCCTGCCTCTTCTACACTTAGGTTCTGTGAGCCAGCAGATTTCCCATTTGTACTTAAACTGGTTTGAGGTGGATTTCCATCAGTCATAACCAGAACATTTTTTAATATAAACTCACATTGGAAAAAGAATCAAAGAGAACAGGGACTCAATGAAATGGAAGTTAAAGAGGAGACACAGTGTTTCAAAGAAGCAATAAAGCCACAGAACGGGATGTGGGGGTAGCTAGTAGAACAAAATAAAGATAGCAGAGAAATATAAAACCATCTCAAAACTAAAAATTCAAACTAAAAACAGCAAGAAATAGAATGGACCATGCACGAAATTGTATCAGGGATATGGAGTGCAGATTTGAGGGTGATAAAATCACAGAGAAAAATCACAGAAGGATTAATAAAGCACTTTTTTCCCCAAGACTAAAAGGATGTTCTGTCCCTGCAGAATGAAGGGATCCATAGATTCTGAGAGAAGAAGGGATGGAGCTATCACCAACCTTTACATTCCAACATTCAAAAGAGCAGTATACTTACAAAGGAAAGTGAACTAGCCTGGCCTCAGATGAGCACAGAACAACATATATGATTGCAGAAAATAAAAGAATATGCACCAAGCACTCTACACCAAGTGTCATCTACATGACAAGAAGGTATAATGAAATTTTTTAAAAATTTTTTTTAAAGATTTTCTTTATTTTTTTGACACAGAGAGAGACCACAAGCAGACAGAGAGGCAGGCAGAGAGAGATGGGGGGGAAGCAGGCTCCCTGCTGAGCAGAGAGCCCGATGTGGGACTCGATCCCAGGACCCTGAGATCATGACCTGAGCCGAAGGCAGAGGCTTAAACCACTGAGCCACCCAGGTGCCCGGTATAATGAAATTTAAAGTGACATGCATAGCATTGATCATATACTTTTTGCTTTTTTTTTAAATCTTGAGTTTATGACTGGCTAACTGAAAGAGTGCTATATTTGGATGTAGATACACACCTGGTAGTTGTAGCCTAACACCAGTCAGCCCTGTGAAGTTGGTCCTGGAATATCCTTTGGTGTATGAATGTATTCAGGGATCGATGCCACGAAGAAACAGGTGAGAGGTAAATGTGTATGAACATGGGTCATACATGCTCTAAAAGTCTGAGCCAGAGAAATTTAAGGAACACAGAAATTGCAAAGGCATTAGGCCACAGAACTTACCTACTAATCTTCCATCTATGCTCATGGGTTTATTCAAGAGCTTGACCTAACTGACCATCTTTGACACAGGGCGTGGGGGGGCACTAAACCCTTCAAGCATCCTTGGCTGTCCATGGTTGTCTGCCAGTTCCAGAGCACACAGTTGGAGATCCAGATTTGCCCATCAACCCCACCCTAGCTGAGTAATTATTGGATTCAGCAATGGCTAGGTGCCAAGACTAGATTCAAAAAGACAAAATTCCCCAAGATTGTGGAACTCCAACCAAAGGAGTAACCTGCTAGAAAAACAGGAAAAGTAGAATGAAATCGTAGTTGAGGCCTTATTATGATTTCAACAAATTGTATCCTAATAAATGTATCTGTGCTCCAAAAGCCTGGCGGTGCAGACAGCAGCATTTTAACCATTTTAGGCAGATTGGGAAGAGAACAGGAAATCTGTGACTCCGCCCTGACGAGGGCCATCCAATTCAGAAGACCTGAAGAAGATGGGATCAAATATGCTAGAAAATCTAAAACAAATTCTCCCTAACTAAATTTACTTCAGGGACAATCCAGCCCAAGAGGAAGAGAGAGAAAGGAGCAAAAAGAAAAGATCTCACAAATGGAGAGGCTGTGGCATTAAAAGGCTCCATTTAAATACATTATTATATGTAAACAGATGTCTGTGTACAATATATAGGTATATATTGGTATATTATGACACAAATATGTAAGTATATATTAATATGCATAATTAATATTTAATTAAATATATTCATCATAGTCTAAATAATTACAGTAATCTTGATTACAAACATGATGTATATATATAGTTCTTAAATTAAAGGATAAATAATATAAAAAGTAATTTATCTTTAAGACACAGAAATAAAGCTCAGAGGACACTTGCAAATAATGGGAAATGGGGCCAGAACTGGGAGGAAGTACAAGTTGCTAATTTTTCTATTTTAGTTGGGATAAAATAGAAACTTCATAGTTTCTTTTTTTTTTTTAAGGTTTTATTTATTTGAGAGAGAGAGAGCGCAAGCGCACACGGGCACTAGTGGGCATGGGGATAGGGACTGGGGTGGGGAGCAGCAGAGGGAGAAGGAGAAGCAGACATCCTGTTGAGTAGGGAGCCCAAAGCAGGCTCAATCCCAGGACTCCGAGATTATGACCTGAGCTGAGGTAGATGCTTAACCAATGGAGCCACCCAGGCACTCCAGAAACTTCTTGGTTTCTGAAGTTGTTATGTTGGTTTGGCGTCAATATTATTGATTTTAATAACCAAGTTCCTATTTAGTAATATCATAGGCTTTTAGGAACTAGATGGTTGTCACTATTCCTGGAGAATAAAGCGACATAATGCGTCCAAGGTCTACAATACCTTCATAAACTCTGATTCAGAAATTCTATTTTTGAAATTTTCCCAAGAGTGATCATATGTACACATGTGTACACAGGAGACACACAATCAAATGCACAGTACTTTGTATACAACGTTATTTCCTGTACCAGCATGTGTATGTGCAAGAGGTCATTCAAATCCTGTACAATCAGGAGGGTCTCAATGTAAGTTACGGTTTTAGCCAGGATACTTGTGAGAGTGAAAGGCAGTGCTGTTAATAATTACACCAGGACGACAGGGATGATGCCAGATGCTAGTATGTACTATAAAGTACCATAGATATATGTTAGCTTTATAATCAGGAAGAAAAAGTGAGTTACTTCAAAATCTACTAAATTCTAAGAAAAAACCAAAAGGGCAATGAACAAAAAGAGTGCAAAAATTGGGGGGCTTTCATGATGATTCTCTCCTATACACCTAAGGATCTCATCATCCAGAATGTTCTTAACTTTTAGGGCATCAGAACAATGTTGCTATATCTTAACTACACAAGGAATCAAACATCCAATAAGAGAAAAATTACCCACGAATAGGAGGCTGTTCCTTCATAGACATATCTGTTAATGCACCAAGAATGACTGCACTCAGAAAGAGGGTCTTACAGAGTTTTGTCCCAAGTGATATGGAGGTTCAGAAGGTCGTCTCATTTAGCCACACTTACCTTGAAGGAAATAGGGTCAGGGAGGTTCTTATAGAAGAAGGGATACTGAGGTAGAGTCTTGAAGAAAGTCTTCAGACACTAGGACTTCAGGAATGTTTAGTGAAGCTGATGCATGAAATGTAAGTTGAGAGCCCAAAGAAAAGATTCCAGAAAGATTAGGAGGTCCATGCATCCTTCTACTCTACTATCTCAGACAGTACCTCTCAGGTTCCAAGCCTGCTACCTAACAAAATCATCTCTGCTTGTGTCAGGGTGTAAGCATTTGCTGGACCAAGAACCACTTGTGTTTCATTAGATCTCCATGTTCACAGCCTCCCTGGGCATAGATGACAATACCAGACACACAATTGCTCCAAGCCACCCTTGTCCTAACTCTGATGTACCCAGGCTATGAAAATGTATTCCTGTTGCTGCTGCTGCTAGGAGACCAAGGAGTGACTGCTCTTCTGCCACCCTTGTCTGCCCAATGAGAAGGGGAATTATCAAGAGCGTTCTACAAATGGGAACGTTTGGAACTCTGTCCAGAATGAGCAGACAGGCTGACCTACCAAAGTGGTGTAAACAACAATGGGTTGTGGAAGATCTCTGAGAGGATTGGCATTTAGAAAATAATCCCATTACATTTGGTGATGTCAGACAAAGAAACTCAATGGCAACATTAATTGAAACTGTTGAAATTGTAGCTGATATGCAGATCCGAGGCTGATTTTTCTTCTCTGCCTTAAATCCACTTATCGCCAAAACATTGAACTGGCAGAACTCATGGGCATAACCATAAATCACTTTTACTTTGTTTCCTACTGCCCTTTTAAAGTTTGCTCAGTGGGAGAACTTCTTCACCCCTACATGAAAACTCACTCAGTAAATTGTTTTCTCATCTCTCATAAATCATAAAAGAGCCTACAAACATTTAGAAATAAAATCTAGAATCTCCAAGCAGAAATTAAAATTCTGGTTCCATATAATATCTAGATTCCAAACTTTATTTAAAGTTAAAACTTCCAGGCTTTCCTGCTTAGGTCCTTTTGTAGTCTTTCCCTTCTACCTCTCCTTCTACCTACTAGCCTGGTTTCTGACCTACATTTGCTTTGCCCTGGCAAATTGTGTGAACAGCCTCATTGCTAAGCAGCTGTCTTAACCTGTCATGTAGCAGCCTGTGTCTTGCCCTTTGCCTTCCCGGGCAGCTCTCGGTCCACTCTGTCTCACCAACTGTAGGTGATAGGTACTGTGCTGTCAAGAATCTCACTGGCATTCCCTCTCTTGATCTGAGATTAAGGGAATGCACCCTCAACCTCACATCTTTTCTCAGAGTCCTTTAACAGCTCCCCACAAATCACTCCAAACCAAAATAAGCTCCCTTCAATGCCCAATGTCAGTGTTTATACTCCCAATGTCAGTAAGGAGTTTAAGAGTCGTGTAACTGGTTTTTACTTATTTCCTTAGAAAATTTTCATTTTGGTTTAAAACCTCATTACTTGAATGTAGTCCAAGGACCCTGTAGCATTGCCTGGGAGCTGATTAGAAACAGAAGCTCAGGCCCCCGTCCCAGATCTACAAAATCAAAATCTTCATTTTAGCAGGATTTCCAGGCAATTTGTGTACACATTAAATTTTGAGAAGTGCTGCTTTAGAATCTCTTTCCAATTGCTTTCTGGTGTCTCAGTCCAAACTTCCTACTTAATATTCTGTTAACACATTTATGGTTCAATATCCTGATGTGGCTTTGTGGGTTCTATTTTCAGGAAGGAAGAATGCTGGTATCTGTCCTTTGCAAGTCCAGATCTCAAACCATCTAAAGAACTAAAGTTTTAAAAAAAGAAGAAAGAACTAAAGTAAATGTCTTTCTACTGAATTCAAATGTTCCTCTGTTATTTCCAATTCAACATAACCTAAAGCAAAGTCATCATTTTCCCCCAAACTTGATACCTCTTCCTGACTCCTATAAACCTACCCCTTCTTTAAGACCTGATAAAGGTCAATCTCCTCCAAGACTTTCCTTGTCAATTTCAGCCCACACTGATTACTCCCCAGTCTCAACCCACACACCATATCATCCTTCAGCACTTATTCTACCCTACTATTTTTCATTTAAGTTATACTGCCCTGAATTGGTATTTAATTTTTTATCCATTCGGTAATATTTATTGAGCACTTATTGTGTGCCAATCCATGTTCTAGGAGCTGGAGATATAGAGAAAAACAAACCATTGATTTTCTGCCCTCATGAAACATATATTCTTGGGGAAGAAAGAGTTGAAAAACAGATGAACAGATAATTATATAATCTATAATGATGACTATCAAATTGAGATCACCACGCAACTTCTCCCTTTAACTGTAGCTCAAGTAGTCAGCTCTCTGCTCAATATCTTCACTTGACATGCATCTCTAATTCAACATGTCTCAATCACAGTCTTGATTTTCACCCTAACACCCTCTTTCCCAGGGTCCTTCCTCTCAATAAATGGCATCTGCATCCCATAGTCCTCTCTCTCTGTCTACCCCACTTTTGCTCCATCACCAAATCCTGGTAAGTCTGCTTCTAAACATACCCAAAACATCATTTGTCCCCCACTCCTTTGCTCCAGCTCTGACCAACAGCTCCCTCGTGTTGTGATTGTAACGACCTGCCAGGTCTCCTGCTTCCAGCTCCATCCCTCTACTATAGTAGCACTCGGTACAGTAGCTCCAACAAACCTTTTACAGGGTAAGTCTAAGCCTCTCCTAGCTCAGACCCTCCAGTGGCTTCCCACTGCACTAAGAATTAAATCCAGAGACTCTAAACTCCTTGTGACCACTGACATTACTCCCACCTCTTGCCCCACACCTTACCTTATTCTTTTATACTATGGTATATTTGTGACCACACAGTACACCATTAGTTTCTGATGTAGTGTTCCATGATTCATTGTTTGTATATAACACCCAGTGCTCCATGTAATCCATGCCCGCCTTAATACCCAACACCAGGATCACCCATCCCCTCATCCCCAAAACCCTCAGTTTGTTTCCTGGAGTCCATGGTCTCTCATGGTTTGTCTCCCTTTCTGAGTTCTACCCATTCAGTTTTCCCCCTCTTCCCCTTTGGCCCTCTGCACTATTCCTTATGGTCCGCATATGAGTGAAACCATATAATAATTGCCTTTCTCTGATTGATTCATTTCACTTAACATAATCTCCTCCAGTTCCATCCATGTTGATGCAAATGGTGGCTATTCATCCCTTCTGATGACTGAGTAATATTCCATTGTGTATATGAACCACATTGTCTTTATATATTTGTCTGTTGAAGGGCATCTTGGCTCCTTCCACAGTTTGGCTATTGTGGACATTGCTGCTACGAACATTGGGGTAATGTGCCCCTTCTTGTCACTACATCTGTATATTTGAGGTAAATACCCAGAAATGCAATTTTTTTAAACTTTTTGAGGAACCTTCACACTGTTTTCCAAAGTGGCTATACCAACTTGCATTCCCACCAACACTGTAAGAGTGTTCCCCTTTCTCCATATCCTCTCCAGCATCTGTTGTTTCCTGCCATGTCAATTTTGGCCATTCTAACTGATGTAAGGTGGTATCTCAATGTGGTTTTGATTTGAATTTCTCTGATGGTTAATGATGTTGAACATTTTTCCATGTGTCTGTTAGCCATTTGTATGTCTTCCTTGCAAAAGTGTCTGTTCATGTCTTCTGCCCATTTTTTGACTTGATTATTTATTGTTACCTTTCCTATTCCAGCCACTCCGGCTCACTTGATATTCTCTGAACACATAGCAGCCTCCCTTCCTAGCGCTTTTATAATTGCTCGTACCACCCCTCCCCCAGACACAGAGGAGGCTGGCCTTCTTACTGCCTCCAGATCTCTACTCAAATCTCACCTCCTCCAAGGGATCTCTCTTGATCTCTTACTTTCCCCAACAAGGCACTCCCTCACCTTTTCTTTTCTTCATGACATTACCCTTAGTGCCCCCCTCCAGCACAGAAACACACATTCATTCATCTATATGTTTATTTTATTCTCACTAAAAGGTAACTACCCTAAAATGTAACTTCCACACATAGCAAGAAATTTGTTGTTTTAAACTGTTTCATGCTGAGCCCCTAGACCAGTACATAGAGAGTAGATATTCAGTAAATATGTGCTGAGTAAGTGAACTGTATCTGAATTATCTAAGTTTGAGAATTATTGATTTTGTTTAATGACAGCCCAAATGGCTGCTATAATTACATCACTGTCACTAACATTTTAAAATGCTTCTCTAGGGGTGCCTGGGTGGCTCAGTGGGTTAAAGCCTCTGCCTTCGGCTCAGGTCATGATCCCAGAGTCCTGGGATCGAGCCCCGCATCGAGCCCCGCATCGAGCCCCGCATCGAGCCCCGCATTGAGCCCTGCATCAGGCTCTCTGCTCAGCAGGGAGCCTGCTTCCTCCTCTCTCTCTGCCTGACTCTCTGCCTACTTGTGATCTCTGTCTGTCAAATAAATAAATAAAATCTTTAAAAAATAAAATAAAATATAATGCTTCTCTAGGTAGGGTTACAGCTGGGAATTGGCCCTCGCCTCTTCCAGCAGGATAGTGTCATACACATGAATATTTTCTATCATATGTGTGGCAATAGAAAAAAAAATTTAAGAGTTGTTCCAAAACCCAATTCCCAGCCTCGTTGTGCAGATATTTGTTTTCTGGAGGCATTAAGTGATAAGGCAGAAAGCATGGCCTCAGGAAGCTGTCCACTGACCTTCTTTGAGGACTGGGAAAATGTTGCCTCCCACAGTCAGTGCAGAATGCACCCTGCTAGCACTTACCTGCAGCAGAGCAAGGATATGCACATCTGTTTGGTGGTGATGTCCTCTCCACGCAACTCCAACTGTGAACACTGACTGCACTTTAGACCCAGATAGGAGCTTTTAAGAAATAGCAGTGTACAGCCACACCCCTAGGAGATTCAGATTTAATTTGCTTTGGGTGAACCTAGGCACTGGCACTTCTTAAAAGCTTCCCTGGTGATTTTAATGTGTCATTAGGAGGCAAGCATCTGATCTATAATTCTGGGGTGCTGGAGTCAGGGTAACACTGAAAGGAGGCATGTTCCAGGCAGAGCCAAGTACAAGGCTCTAGGGTGAGCCTCAGGAAATGTAGCTGGTCTCAGCCTCCTTGAAGAACCCCAGGTCATGTAGAGGGTTTCACAGCTGCATGCTCACGTCTCAGTTAGAACACTGGCAATACTTGGGTATTTGACAGCTTTAGAGATGTGGAAACCTAGGAAGATTCAAGGAAAGGGGTACCTGGGTGACTCAGTTGGTTAAGCATCTGCCTTTGGCTCAGGTCAAGATATTAGTATCCTGGGATCGAGCCCAGCATTGAACCCCACATTGAGCCCCACATTGAGCCCTGCGACTGGCTCCCTTCTCAGTGGAGAGTCTGCTTCTCCCTCTGCCTCTCCCTCTTCCCCTGCTCATGCTTGCTCTTTCTGCCTCTGTCTCTTTCTCAAATAAATAAAATATTTAAATAAATTAATTAATTTTTAAAAAAGAAAAAAGTGGATGGAAAGATATGAGGGTTTGGAGAATAAAATATATGAGGCAAAGGTCAAAAATTAGATTTATTTAGCCGGGAGAAGTAGAGTTGGTAGAAGAAGAATGTGTAGAAGCATAGTTAATTTTTCAATCATCTTTAAATGTATACACGTATTTCACACGAAGAAAAACCTGGTATTACAAAAATGTGTGAAGTAGGCACAGGAGAGGTTAATCATTTATACCAGCATTACATACACAAATACACACGGATTAATTACAGACAGATATCTACATAGCATTTGCCACGAGCTGGATGCCATGCTAAGCTCTATGTAAAGCTGCCTGTATATTCACTCAGCTGGCCCTTTTAACAACCCCATGAAATAGATACAAATATTATTCTTATTTTAGGAGGAGACGTCTAAGGCACATAAAGGTGAAGTAACTTGCCTTTGTTGCCATATGGATCTAGAATTTAAGTATAAGTGGAGTGGTTGCACTGTCCATGCTCTAAACCATGATTTCATGTTGTATGTATGTACATACATATATATGTTTTATATAGACTGTGTGAGTCTATGCATGTATATATCCATCTAGCTAGATAACTATGTATGCTATTGTGAGTGTACCCCCCGCCCCGATACATATATGTGTATAGGCGCTGTCTTAACATATATACACATTTTGCTTTACAAAATGATGCAGGGGTAACCGGTTGACAGGTATTAAGGAGGGCACATGTTGTGATGAGCACTCGGTGTTATACACAACTAATGAGTCACTGAACACTACAACAAAAACTTATGAGCGACTATATGCTGGCTAAATGAACATAATTAAAAAAGATGCAGTTTCCTTTAAACAATAAGCATACTTATTTAAACCACAATTTATAATACTGGGATTCACAAATAGGTAAGCAAGAATTTTGAAGAGAAAAGCACTTCTGTTACCATGTGGCAGCCCATTACAAATCCTTGCCGTGGAAACTTTTGAGACAGATTAACTGGAAAGCACAAGTAGTTCAATGGAAAGTCTTGCACATTTGTTCTGAGTTATTTTACCATGTGATGGATAAATACGGTGAAAAAATGTGTCCTTTGGGGATTTTCTTGAGGGACAAAAGACAAACATAAAAAGCTGGCTTTTAAATATTAAGTCTCTGCCATTCAGTGGCTCAATGGCTCATTGTTTTCTAATTGGCTAATTGGCAGGAAGGGACAAGGGTTGGTATTGGGGAGGGTGACGTTCTTGAGACTGCATGCACAACAATGGGACCATTGAAAGGTTTCAGTTTGGGTTTGTTTTGCTTTGCCAGTTGCTATTTTAATAAATTAGGCAAGATGCTTACTAAAGGATTGCCCAGTGAAGTAGTTGAAATACCATTTTTACAAATATACTCTAACATTTTCTCGGAAATAGGTCTGGGTTTAATGCAATGATCTTTTAAATGACAAATATACATACGGTTATAAAAATTTAAATATTCTTTTATTTCCTATCGATTTACTTGAGAGAAAATTTAGAAACCTTCCTATGTTGGATTAAAACTCTTTAATTGCTTAGATATTTATCATTTGATAATTATAATGCAAACTTAATTGAAAGGTCAATTCAAAATGAATTCAGAACATAAACATTTGATCAATTTAATTAAACAATACTGAGTTTAACAAGTGTGTAACAATCATGAACAAATATAAATTGAGGAAGAGAAGTGAACGTCTCAGAAGGCTGAGAATGATGAATAAGTAGGGAGGACGATACCAGTCACACTGGTCCTCGTTTCATTGTCCTGAAGTTGTAGAGAATTAATGAAATATTTGAGTAGCAAAGATAAGAGACAAAGATGCTTTATGGAATACTGGTGATGAAAGTCTTCTTGTGAAAGGACAGCCACTCAACTTGTTTAATGCCCATTAAAGACCAAATTAGCCCATTTTTAAAACAGAAACCCTGCAGAGCCGTTCTGTCCCGAGGCTCATATTCTCCTTTGTCTAATGGGATATATGTTGTGAATGTAGATGAACTTTTTAGACACAGTTATGAAGTGACTCATGGAGCATCAGCAAGCATTTCTGTCCTGTCAGCTGGATTTCCTTGGAGGACTGTATCTGCTGCCTCCCCTCCCCTATCCAGTGTCCCCTGTGGTTAGAGGTCTCTGGGGACAGGGAGTGTTTTCCCCCCTGTGGCTTGCACCCTACCTATTCTTAGCTAAGGTTTCTGCTTTAAACTCTTCCCTGTTTCTGTACCCTGGTGGTGGGTGGACCTACAACTCTAGGACACTTCTATCTTTCTTGAAAAAGACCAAAAGCAGCTCCACTGCCCATCCTCTTGGCAATGCCCAGATCTTGTCATCAGAGGCAACCTTCCACATAGGAGGTACCATTAGATCATATCAACCCCAGGAGAGAAAAATTGGTCAGTACTAGGAGGAATGGATGGCAAAATTCTCAAAGGCAGCAAACTTGTCTTATTCATCTTCACATTTCCAGAGCTACCAACAACGCCCAGTAGTCACTTCAGTGATTTTGGTTGTACTGAACTTAGACTCCTTTTTTCCTCCTCCCCACCTCACCTTCAGGATCAGTAGCCCCACTGTGGATTTCTTATAAAATTACCAAAAAGTATTTTATTTATAATGCCTAGCATGTGATTTGTTCCAGATTAACAAAATTTCCTTAACTAAACTTAACTAAAAAAAAAAAAAATTAAAGATGAGCTATTATATATAACTTGGGATGTAAGGTATGATAAAAAAAGAAATGAGTTTTAAAACTGTATTAGTCAAAAACTGGTGATTTCCAAAATGGCCTTCAATAGTTGAATGGATGGGGTGCCTGGGTGGCTCAGTCAGCTAAGTGTCTGAATTTTGGTTCCAGCTCAGATCATGATCTAGGGTCATGAGGTTGAGCCCGGAGTCAGCAACTCACACAGAGTGGAGTCTACTTGAGATTCTCTCCCTCTGTCCCTCCCCCAGCTCTCTCTCTCTCACACCCCTCCCACTCTAAAATAAATAAATAAATAAATAATTAATTAGTTAATTAATTAATTAAAATCTTAAAAAATAGTTGAAAGGATAAATTGTGGTATATTAACACATTGGAGTACTATTCAGCAACAAAATAATCTATAACTATACAGAAAAATATAAATGTTGCATATAATATTCAGAGAATGAAACCAGATACAAAAGAAAATAGTGTATGAGTTCATGTATATCAAGTACAAAACAGGCTGAATTAATCTATGCTATTAGAAGTCATGATAATGGTCATCTTAGAGGCAGAGGTTCTCCTCCAGGCATAGTTCAGTCCTCAGGGCATATTTGGCAATGTCTGGAGACTTATTTTGGGTTATCGCACTGGGGATGAGCATTGCTACTGGCAGGTAGTGAGTAGAGGTCAAGGATGCTCCTCAACATCCTAAATATATAGGGTAGCCCCCAAAGCAAAGAATTGTTCAACCCAAAGCATCAATAGTGCTGGGGTTGAGAAGCCCAGTCTTAGAGGAGTCGTGGCTGAAAGCATGCACAGGAAAGCTTCTGGGGTCTGGTAATATTCTGTTTCTTACCTGCTTGCTGACTACACAAGTGTGCTCAATGGGAAAATTCATCAACCTATACACATACGGTCTGTGTACTTTTCTATATGTATATTAACTTTCAACAAAATGTTTTTAAAATGTTAAAAATGTTACCTATGACTTGGAAAGCTTTGTTTAATGAAACTGTATCCTAGGACTCAAAGAATATATTAAGTAGCTCTCAGCTTACATTAACCAAAATCATCTAGACTTTGTAGAAAACAGAAAAAAAAGTAATGTGTTACAGAAAACCCTAAATGTTTAATGATAAGACATAATTTAAATCTTTTACTCATCAAAATCTTGCACTGAATATCAGGATTTAGGATGCACAATGACAACTTCATAAAAAAAGACTCACGCACTAATAAAAAATGCATGAATGTTTTATTTACCAGAAAATCCTGCTTGATCTGTAGATAGGAACCTAGCCAAGCCACTTAGAATCAGAATTTGTTGTGTCAGCATATGCAGAAACCAAAGAAGAAAATTGCCACTTTAAAATGCCTCAGTGCTTTGCATAGCCTCTTGTTGGGGCCTCTCTTCAGTCTGTGCATCTGCAGCATCCCTCGCTCTGGGATTGTTACTTCATAAACTCCACATGCACAGAGGCCAGACAGAGATTGAAGAAAGGTGTACATCACTCAAGACTGGCGGGTGGCAGGTTTAACACCCAGGCTTGTCTTGGGTGGCCATGAGACCAGTAGACCCATATCCGCTGCTGGAATCTTACAAGTTTATATGGCAGTGTGTATGAGGTTCAGTCATGTATAGACACCTCCCAGAGGCTCTAAATCCCCTCACTATCTCAAGTCTGTGTCCTTGAAAATGGCTCCAGTTGCAGGGAAGTTGAGAAGAAGGTACATTCCAAGGACAGAGAAGGAGGTGAGGAGCCTCCAACTGCCCACCTGTAGCTTGTGGATCAACCCACGATCACATCCTCTTGGTGACCTTCCCCAAAAGTGATGAGGTCCTCTGGCCCATGAAATTTACAAGATTTTCACTGCAACTGTTTTTAACAGAGTATCCTGATTGGAAAAATCTATCATGGTCATCCTGTCCATGCCTCCCATTTCTATGTTGGGTGTGTTGAGGGCATGTAACTTGTTTTTTTAGTTCACAGGCCTCCAATCAAGCTGCGTGTGAAAGGATATAGGTCCCAAAATCATGGACTCTAATACAGATGGAAAAAGGTCCTGGGAAGAGGTAAGTGCATTTTGCATATAGAAGACACGTGAATAATTGTGGCCAGAAGATTGGCTGTGCAAGATTACCTTAAAAAATGGCCATAGTTAGAGGGAAGCCTCTACCTAGACCTCCATGAACTATGACTTTGTGGTTCTTCCTTATGGAGATGGAGTCCATTTTACCACTGCTTTAAATCTGGACTGGACTTAAGGCTTGTTTTGATTAACAGAGTGTAGGGAAAGGTGAGACCATCCCAGTTTAGAGCCTCACTAGGTCTTACAGATTTCTGCTCACTCTCTTAGAGCCATGTCCATGCTGTCTGAGTAAGCCTGGGCTGGGCATCTGGATAATTAGAGACTACATGGAGCAGAGGTAACCCATCCCAGGTGAGACCATCCTAGACCAGCTGGGCTTGGCTAATCTAAGGGATGCTCATATATATATAAATGAGTCCAGCCAAGACCAGAAAACTAACTCAGCTGAGCTCAGTTCATATTGACAGCCCACAAAATCATGACCAAATAATTTAAAGAGATTTCTTATACACCTTTGTTCTCAGAAAGATGACTATAAGCTGCTCTGACATTTATTCTATTCATGTCAAGCCCAGTTTTATTAATATTTCTTTCTCAATAGTTGATGTAAGTCCCTGAATGGAATATCATTGACCTAGCTCAAGTAACCTAGGACTGTGGCCAGGGAGTTGGATGTTTGGTGGCCATATCGGGTCCTTCTCAGAAACTGGGGTGATGGGATAGACTGTGGGAGAGTAATGACCTCCAAAAGGCAAAAATAAGAGCTGTTCAATGCACAAGATACCCTGTATCTCATTGCCTCTAATGCTAGAATTCAGGTGCTAGAATGTTCCTACCTGGATGGTTATTCATTACTCTGTAGATTCTGTCATGACCACAGAGACCAGAGTGATTCATTCATTAGTTTTCCTATTTGCATGACTTGAAACGTGAAGATCACTAGGGAAAAAAGTCAATTCAAACCAAGTTTTGTATTTTGGATGCTTTGGTGTGGGGGTATTTTTGGGTAACTTATTTTCTACCATATTTTGTCCTTGAAGCATTCCAGATCTCTTTTCTCCTGAAAGTGAAGGAAGGTGGTATTGGCCAATTTTACACTGTCATGTGTTATGGAATGACACACATTATAATAAATACTCCCATTTTTATGGAAAGTAGAGTTAGAGGGAAAAAATGAAGAAAATGTTAATGCTTGAATAATAAGTATAGAGAATTGACAGATAATGGAGAAAAGAATACTATTTCTTTTAATCTTACTTAATAAGCTTTGTCTTCCAGCCTTTTGATTTTCTCTGGCTGACTGTAGATGTGCTTGACTTGAATTTATTTACCCTCAAAAATAATGAAGACTAAGAGGTGGACATGGTGTACGAGTGGGAAAATCAGTGGAAAGAATTGACAGGGCTTAATAATCCTCCAGGAGATGAAGAGTGTGTGGGCTCCTTCTGTTGAAACACAAGCTTTGTGATGGGTAATTCACCAAATCATCCTGGTGAGTAAACCACTTAGGAATCAAGAAAGGAATTACAATGTATTCCATAGGATGGAATAATCTGCAGCTGTTGCATAGTGACAGGGTGAGTGTAAACAACATTTTGCCAAGTGAAAATATATCTAGCACTGTATTATATCATTTTCACAATATGTGTATTGTATATATAACAACATATTATCAGTGGGGTCTCCAAAGACAGATCACTTGAATGCATTTCTCCCTTTAGTGTTTATTTTTTATATTTTATAGGCTCCCAGTGTTAGAATATATTACTTTTATAATTATAAAATATAAAAATAAAAAGTGCATCAATTAACCTATTGATAGTCATGCTAATAAAATATTTGCAACCAGATAAAACTGATTCCCTAGCTCCTCAAGATGTGTCTCTCTTGTATGAATTTTGAAATCTGTATTGTAGTCTGAAGAGGATATTCTTTTGAGCGCTGCCAGGTTTAGGCTAAACTAAATAATTCTGACATCTAGAGTACACACTCTATGTCAGATCCTGTTCTAAGTATTTTATAAGCTTCCGCTCATGTGCTACTCACAATATCCTATAAGGTAGTTACTACTGTTATCATTTCACATGAGACAATTGAAGCATGGAAATTTTAAGTTAAGATGTGGTGGAGTCAGACTCTTGGGTTCTTTCTCTTGACAACTATTCTACAGTTCTCTTCTATCTTGTGAGACAGGTCATTCCAGGTATCACTCATCTGAAAAGGAAAGACTTCTTAGAGAAGAAAGTAGGACTGTGAACTCAGATATTAAGTAGCCACAAGAAGATCTTGATGTTATTCTCTTTGTCTATTCATGGAGTAATTCACCTTGACCTTCCAGGACAGCATCTACCATATAGAAGCTGAAGGGAGATGTGGGAAAGAAGAGACAACCCTGCTTTAACAGGGGTCCCCTTTTTAAGGCTTAGGATACAATGCAGGTAACCAAACTGATATCTCAGGGCATGCTGCCCATAAGATACTGGTTGTGTGTTAACATGAAATATTCTGTACTTTCGTAGCCTGGGGATCACTGCATTAGGAAAAGTTAGAGTCTGTCGCATGACTTCTCAGAGTCTTTATTATACTCATGTACATTTTAGTATCTATGGGGTAGATATGGTGTGCACCATTCCCAATTTTGGTTGAACCACAAACATCTTTTCATGGAGCATCTTCTAGCTCCCCAAATTAGCGTTCTGTTGAACAAAATTGGAGAAACACTAGTCTCAAAAAATGATACTCCTGATATTGTTTCCATTTTCCCCTAATTTTCAGTGATTTAAAAAAAAAAATCCAAACCTTATCTCAGGTGTCCTCTAGAGACGTGAGAAAAGGATTTATATCCCTGTTTGGATACATTTATTAGAAGAGTAGCAATCTACTGAGGTCAACATGGTGGAAGTAGTCATGAGCTCCTAGGGGAAATAAATCTTGGTGATGGCATAGGAACAGTGTCTAAATCTTCACCCAGTTCACCATGAGCTCTCTCCCCATGTACAGTAAACTTCGGGAAGCTTATTGTTAATGAAGCAGTGTTTCCTTCTAGTGATGTTAATTGGGCTTGGTCTGTTGAATTGCAGAACTTCCTATGTGATACACATGGTTACCAGATAAGCATATGGAAGAGTTCATTGTCAATGACTTGATTCAAAAGACAAGATGGCTATGGCATGGGAATGTTGCTACATTCTCATTTTTCATATGGTGGGGAAATTAGATCCTTTATATAACTCAAAAGTCAGTGCAGAAATCCCTTCCCAGAATTTGGCCCTTGCACATGCTCATATTTGAAAACACTGTATATGTTAAATTGAGTCGTAAGGTCATAAATGGAAAGACGTTTAACTGCTAGAAGGAGACTGCCAGGTAAATTACTAGGCACATTACTGTACTTGCTAACATAACCAACTAATAAATATTCCAAAATTTGTGAATGCCTTGGAATTGCAATTCTATGTCTTATTTTCAAAATGGTTGACAGGGAAAAAGAATAGGAAGGAAACCCACAGAAAGTCACTAAGGATAAACTGTTAGATGACTTTAAACTTACAATCCATTTCATTCAGTGAGTAATCCATTCTAAATTATCCAGCCAACAACTAATCTGCTCCCTGAATGAGCCCAACAAGATCAGCTGAGTCAGCCCAGTCCCAAAGACCCACCTAGCCAACCCACAGAATGATGATCTAGTAAGTGCTTATTATTCTAAGTTGCTAGATTTTGAGGTGGTTTGTTTCACACCAAAACTTAACTGATGCAGTGTTCTTGGCATGGTGAGCACCTGGAGTCTTTTCCTTGATGACCTGACCCCATTTTGCCTCTTAATGTCTTGACAGAACCTCTGAACTTCAGCCAAATCCCAATCAGGTCCCTGGCCTTGGCAAACTACCTCATATCCCCTATGTAGGAGTAATATGTGGGTACAGCCTACCCTCTCCCAATAGTAACCCCCTGCAGGCTTGCTGGCCCTCAACAATCAGTACCTTCCACATTCTTTCATAGGGAGTATAGAGGTTATTTGTGGATTTCTTCTATGCTGTGTAACAGTCAAGGCACTCTAAGGGTTCCATCTCCAATCTCCATTTCTCACCTTAAATCTGACATGGTTCCACTCCTCTTTGGCAGCAGCTGCTCTGTGTTGCCAGATGGTAGCCACGTGGGTCTGTCTCCTTCCAGAGTTCCTAATAAGCTGTGGAAATAAATGAAGACCATGCAAATAAAGCCACCATCACTTGTGTTTGGTAGAGTCAAACGCAGGCAAGAGAGTGGGAAATCTTTATAACAAAAGAAAAGAGGAAAGTGTTAGGTATGATCTGATTAGACATTGTTGGTATAAGAAATCTGGATCAGTCTAACTAGATATGGGGCATCTTATGGGATTGGTTTGGCAAGCATATTTGGCTTTCTCCTTTTGATCCTCACTTGGAAGCTGGGGCAAAAAACTTAAAAAGTTGGCAATTATTAACTGAGTGCTAATTGTTCTGGGCCAATTGCTACAGAGGTTGTGTTTTCACTTCTTGAACTGGTTGCTATAGAGGTTGTGAGTCAGCATTCTATTGTCATATAGGCTGGCCATTGTCCTTCGTGTATTCAGTCCATCAGTTTCCCTTTTGGTTATTCTCCCACTTTTGCAAGTAGCAGATTGACCTATTTAGGGAAGGCTACAGATCCGGATCTTCACTATGGGGATGGTTCAGTTGTCTCCATGGTCAACTGTTTTGCAAGATCATCTTGAGCTTTTTGTTGTCATATTGTCATGGTGATTATCTGTCAAGAGAGCAGCTATGCAGTAGGATTTACAATTCTGGATAGAATGCCAGAGACCACACCATGACCACTGACAAAAACAAGTATAATTAACAGTCCCTATAAGATACTTATTGGAACCAGGAACACCAATTGTCCAACCCAGTCCAAGTAAACAAATTCCATGGGCCATGTAGATCAACCTGAAAAAGCCAAGTTGATTTTTCCTTAAGGCAATGTGTTGCCTGTTCTACTTTGCCCGTTCCATTGATCTAAGTACAGCAAAAAGTAATAGCAATGACACAGAAACCACCATGACTAGCCAGCAGAAAATCTAGAGCAATACAATTGTCCATCATTACCTGTGCCAATGAGTAGAGATTGGTCTGTACATCATCTAGGTTGGAGGAGTATTGTTTTAACTTCTGCCAAGGTTAATGATAAGTTTTTTATAGTACTTTCTGCTTATAAGGTCTCCCCCTTGGGAACACTGCTCTGGTTGTTCACATAAACAACTGGTTAGTAATTTCCCAGTTGGAGTGCTTGGATAAGCTTATCTGGGGACTTTCATCTCAGGGAATTTGCCAAGTTTGTGATTTCTAGTTTTATGGCCTCTGTATACAGATAAGTCTTGGCATACTATTGGTAAAGTGCATGAAGTTTGAGTCTGAGGCAAATAAGACCCGGCATTCTGGCTGCAAAAGAAGTAGTATCCAGTAGGGGGCATTCAGAGACACGGGAGAAAAGGAGTTGTTTATGATCAGAAGAAAGGTCTTAGATTAGCCCAGTTACAGTTTGATCTCTATTAACCTCTTCCAGGTGGCAAGTAATTGGTCCATCACTCCCATGAAAGTTGTGGAATCAAATGTCTTGTAATAATTGGTTCTTTTTCTGTGACAGAAGGACACTACCATATTCATGTGTTGATTTATTTATTTAGATGCAAATGCCATCAGCTGCCATCCATTATGATCTGCTTATTAAAACTGAAATTCTCTAGAGGTTTTATGATGATGATCTGGTGACGGGTGACATATGCAGCAATCAGTAAGACTCAGGGCCGTGGCTACTGCTTGGGATCATCTAAGAACGGCATTATAATAAGTATGTTCTGACCTAACAATTATAATAAAGTGGGATGAAAAGAGGAAAAGGGCCATTATGGGTGGGTAATAACCAAGGGTCTGTAGAAAATGAGAAGAATGGTTATGAGCAAGCAGATGAATATCAAAATAGAAATTAGCCAGGAATCTAGTCCCATGTCTTAGGCAGTGGCTCTCTACTATCTATCCTAAGTCATTTGCATATTCCACAGACCCTTGGTCAGCTACTTACTTCCAAAAGTCAGCTGCTACTAGTGGATCACTGGGAATTTGAAATTTGAGGTCCCTTATAGGAGTAGCTTGCCAACGATGTGGAATTCCAAATTGCTTTTTTAATTATGAAACATGAACCCAAGGACTAACTCCCTGGAGTTTCACTACTGTATTTGTTGCTAAAGGTACATGATAAAGTCCGTTCCAGTGAAGTTCAAGAATAGTTTTTTTCTCCGATGTCTCTTCTAATAGATGAAATGTCCTGTTTTAAGAACGTCAGGAGGCTGAGACTATTTAGGAAGATGTTGTGGGAAGGCAGATGGGGATGAGTACATGAGTCCCTTGCAATATTTTGCCAACTCTGCAAGAAACAGGGCAGAATATCAGAGGAGAAATCCCTAAATGTGTGGGTCTTGTAGTTACCAGATGTTAGGGGGATAACTGTTGTGTCTCTGAGGGAGTGGACTACACAGCCATAACCTCCTACAGTTTCACTTTTTGTGTGCACGATTGAATTATGGTCTAATAAAATTTTGTTGGAAATGTTTTGGGCATGGCTTTTAGTAGACTTTGCCCAACTTTGGGGCTCTTCTTGACCCTCAGGTTTATTATAAAAGAGGGACTCTGGAAATCCCTTTCTGTGTTCATCCAGTCAGTTTTTGCCATCCAGGATTTAACATCTGAGGTTTTGACCAACATGTGTACAAGTTGACATAGTTCAGGTAATGGTGGGACATATGAATGCATCTAAAAGAAGGCTAAATTCTATGAATAGTAGTTGACCTTCTATGGGTTAGGGAAATTCTGAATTATAACTGTGAATTCAGCTCAGATTCAAGGCACACCTGACTTATGGGAAGGATAGATTTTTAGAAGCAACCAGAATTTGGGGGTTTTAGGAAAGTCAGTAGGAAGAGATAGGGGATCTGGACAGGGAAAGAAGAGTGAGAAATTACCAGAAGTGTGGAAGGAGAGAGATCAGAAGAATAAGAGGAATGAAAGAGAGTTAGATATAAAGAGGTGACTGGAGAACACAGAGGGAGAACTTACTCAGGGAATGAGTCTAGTTTGTCATTCCTTCAGATTGTCAGGTTGCTCATTAGCTTTGGCCAAAGAATCTTTTAGTGAAGGAATTTTTTAAATCAGAATTTCATTTGGAATCAAGCAATGTGATGCCCCCAGTTCTGTTTTTCTTTTCCAACATTTCCTTAGCAATTCGGGTCTCTTCTGGTTTCATACAAATTTTAGGATTGTTTGCTCCAGCCCTTTGAAAAATACTGGTGGAGTTTAATCGGGATGGCATTGAAAGTATAGATTGCTCTGGGGTGCCTGGGTGGCTCAGTGCGTTAAACCTCTGCCTTTGGCTCAGGTTAGACCCTGGGATCGAGCCCCACATCGGGCTCTCTGCACAGTGGGGAGCCTGCTTCCCCCTCTCTCTGCCTGCCTCTCTGCCTGCTTGTGATCCCCCTCTGTCAAATAAATAAATAAAATCTTAAAAAAAAAAAAAGAAAGTATAGATTGCTCTAGGCAGTATAGACATTTTAACAATGTTTATTTTTCCTATCCATGAGCATGGAATGATCTTCCATCTTTTTGTGTCTTCTTCAATTTCTTTCATGAGTGTTCTGTAGTTCCTCAAATACAGATCCTTTAGGTTCGGTTTATTCCCAGGTATCTTATGGTTCTTGGTGCTATAGTAAATGGAATCGATTCTCTCATTTACCTTTCTGTATTTTCATTGTTAGTGTCTAAGAAAGCAACTGATTTCTGTGCGTTGATTTTGTATCCTGCCACGTTACTGAATTGCTGTATGAGTTCTAGTAGTTTGGGGGTGGAGTCTTTTGGGTTTTTCATGTAAAGTATCATGTCATCTGCAAAGAGAAAGAGTTTGACTTCTTCCTTGCCAATTTGGATACCTTTTATTTCTCTTTGTTGTCTGATTGCTGTTGCTAGGACTTCTAATACTATGTTGAACAAGAGGTGAGAGTGGGCCTCCTTGTCGTGTTCCTGATCTCAACGGGAAAGCTGTCAGCTTTTCCCCATTGAGGATGGAAAAAAAAAAAAGAAAGAAAAGAATTTCATTTGAGGGCTCTGCATACCAATACAAATGCTGCCTATAAAACCTGGGGATCTTTAGATCCTTTCTTTCCCAAGGCACCTCTCAAACAAACAATTTTATTCAAGCCAAATGTTCCTAGATGGCTACTGAAGCTCCAAATCCCCATGGGTGAAGATGTGCCATTTAGAGCAACATAAGACAGAATTAGGATTGTAAGAAGAGTTCAGGTAGAAAGGAGGAGTTTCTCCTGGAGGAGGAGGAGGAGAAAAGGACTTAGACTGAGATAGTCCCCTGGCAGCAAGCAACTGTGAGTCATAAGTGATGCTTGGCACTTTTTTGTCTTGGCCCCCCAACCTGATGGTTTGGCTGCCTCTGAACACAGGCTTGACCACCAGCACATCCAGGCAGATGGAACCAAAGAGAACATTCACGAAAGAGAATGTTCTCCTTGGATCAAAGCCAAGATCTCAGAACAAAAAGAACAACAACAAATTGGTGGAAGGTATATCTCACCTAGTTTTATCGGTAATTTGACAAAATTTGTACAAATGGGTTCTGGTTTGATGAGAACCACAGACTCAGCTTATAGGGCACCTGTGCTGTTTTCTATTCTGGGATTCTCCTTAACAGGACAAACACTTTTAGATAGCACATCACAAAACAGAACCACAAAAGAGAGCAAAATGGGTCCTCCCCCAAAATGGCCTGATTACAGTAAGGATGCGAAGCCCAGAGAAAACAATGACAAAATCCAGGAACCAAACTGAGAATGAATAGCTGTGGAATTCCACACCCAGAGAGCAGAGCTGATTTACAGAACCAGGGCTGATTTACAAATGTTTGGTGAGAACTCGACAAGCCACTAGTGGCAGGGCACAAAGGGCCTCTGTGGGCATCTGACTTAGTAAAGGCTGAGGTCTGTGGCGGTGGGCAATGCAGTCTGTCTCAGTAGGACCTTTAGGAAAACTGTGGGAATAAATGAAGATCACTCAGATGAGAAGTAACAAGCTTTTTGTTCAGCGTTTGTGTTTGGCAGAGACTCAAAGGCAGGCAGTGGAATAGGAAACTTTATAATGAAAAAGAGGGAAGACTTCAGGCATTCTCCCTGACTGCAGGTTTGGGGCATGAGGAAGTTGGAAGCAGGCTAACTAGAAGCAGGGAATCCAATAGGATTAAGCTGGGAACATATATGGCTTTCTCTGGTTGGCACTAAGTTGGAAGCAGGGGCCAAAAATAAGGAAGCTGGTAGCCATTGACCAAGTCCTGATCATCGAGGGCAGATAACTGCAGAGGGTGTGGTTTGGCTTCCTGGCTGGTTGCGGGAGAGATTGTGGGTCCATCCTGTTGTCATCTATGGTCTGGCTGTTGTCCATTTGTACATTCAGTCTCTCCAGGGCTCAACTCTGCTAGCCCCAAATGCTATGTCATCTCCATCTCCTTACCATCTTCCCACATTTCCATTCTGGGTCCCCTAGGGATCAAGAAGGATTCAGTCCTGGATCCTTGGGAGAACAAAATAGTGTTGTTTACCTATTCACAATCATTCCAAATGATTCTCTTGCTCTTCTGGCAGAGAAAGTTCTCCTCCTTCTTCTCCTTTTTCTGCCCCATCTTCTTCCTCCTCCTTTTCTTCCTCTTCCTTCTCCTCTTCTTTCTCTTCTACATCCTCCTCTTCCTCCCCTTCCTCTTCCTCCTTTTCTTCAATTCTCTTCTTCTTCCGCCTCTTCATGCTTCTCCTTTTTTCTCTCCTCCTCTTCTACCTTTTTTTCCCTCCTTCTCTTCTTCTTCCTTGTCTTTTCCCTTTCTATAGAGCAGAATCTTCTCTCATGTAATATCCCCTTAGATTTCTGTCTTCCAGGTAGGATTCACCTTTTTTGTCTCCTGGACCATAAGCCGCTTGGCTCTGCCTTAAAGATAGTGATGGTCATAGTGGAGAGGGGAATTACTGAGTGGAGAAATATCTTCAATGATCCAGTAACATCACTGCAGCCAGCATCACTTCACCTCTGGAAGGAATTTTAAAATACATGAAAATTCAGGTCACCTGATTTAAAAAATAGCAATGTGAATATTCAGCATACATGAAAGCATCTGAACATCTTTGAATTGTAAACGTTGGTGGATGAGCATTTTCTCTGGCATCTTAATTCATTTAATAAATATTTATCCAGCTCTTCCTTTGTGCTAGGCTCTGTCCAAGGAACTTAGAGGTATCAGTGAGCAAAACAAAAATCTCTGCCCTCATGCAGCTTATATCCTAGTGGGGAAGACAAACAATAAGTACCAAACAGATAAGAAAGTTAAGACTGTGTTAAATGATGACAAGTGCTGCAGAATAAAGAAAAAGCAGAGCAGGGTAGGGAGGATCAGACACTGAGGGAAAGAGGACAGATTCATCTGTCTGTTTCTCTTTAGGGATGCCTGACTGCCATTTCTATGGAACCTTAGTGTTAAGCCTCAGAATAAGATCACAACAATTAAACCATCCCTCAGGCTTTGAGGATTGTTATGAAGGAGATGAACAGTCACACACAAGGCACCGGCTAAGTTTCCAGGCATTACTGCTTATTTTATTAACCCTCAGCACAACTGCAGGCTGAGTCAGCTGCCTCAGACGTCAATTGGTTCAGGATTCAGAGAAGCATAGTATCTGATTTGGCTCCAGAGGTTAATAACTGAGCCTGGGTTTTTTTGTAGGGACCTAATTTATAATAAGAAAAATTGTAAGAGGAGACAGGCACAAATAAAGACTGTAAGTCAGTAATCATCTACTCCTGTAAAATAATATTTTTAACAGTATCTCTTAGCAGCACCAGGATCCCTTATTGGATACTGTAATCAGTATGACAAGATTCTATAATTACTTCTACACTATCCTCCCAAGATAGAATCAGCTTTACTAAAGAAAACAATAAAGCTTTTTAGAAGCCATTATTTAATAGGGAGCAAATATCTGTATAATATAATATTAATTGTTCTAAAAATACCTTAGAGAAAAACACTGCACTTACCAGAAACAATGAATTCTTTTCTATGCATTTCTAGTTCTAGGTCTGTGTAGTCCAGTGTGAGCTGTTTCATCAATGCAAGATACACATATGGTCACATGTCTTTTGTTTTTCCAGATAATCACTACTTAAAGTCTAGGATTTCCATTTTGAAGCCTCCCACTTCTCCTTGACTTGTCTGAAACCATGAGTTTTCACTCAGTCCAGTGAGCTCCATCCCATTTCTTCATATAGCAAGCAGACTGGATGTGCGTCATGGTCCTTTGTTCTTTTGCTATCTTGTCCTGGGTGGAGCTGCTGAGGACTGACTGGTGCTGTGTGGCTCGGTTTGTAAAAGATTTTGTGTGAATGCAAGTTTTCATTTCTCTAGGGCAAATGCCCAAGGTGAAATTGCTGGGTTGTGTAGTAGGTTCAATTTTGGTTTTAGAAGAAATAGTTTTCCAGAGTGGTTGTACCATTTTACATTCCCAGCAATGCATACGTGTCACAATTTCTTTGTCTCCTTGTCAGGATTTGGTGTCATCACAATTTTTTATCTTAACCCATTCTGATAGTATGTAGTGATATCTCATTATAGTTTTAATTTACATTCCCCTTGGCTAATGATGTTGAGCATTTTTTCATGTGCTTATTTGTATACTCTTTGGTGAAATATCTTTTCATATCATTTCCTTGTTTTCTAATTAGATTGTTTGGGAGTTTTTATTATTGAATATTGAGCATTCTTTATATATTTCAGATAGAAGTCCTTTGTCAGATACGTTATTTGAAAATATTTTTCCCAGTGTACCATTGTCTTTTCATCCTCTTAATGGGGTCTTTCACAGAACAGATGGGTTTAAAAATTTTTTTTATGAGGTCCAATTCAACAAATTTTCTTTTCATCCACTTGTTTTTCATTTCACAAATAATCACTGGATGTCTACAATTTATCAAGATAATGTTCAAGGTGCCCATAGGAATCAAAGATGTGACATGGTTCCAATTTCAGGCATTTCCAGTCTAATTGGGAGACTGAAGATACATCCAAATAACTAATATTACATAACAAACACTAAGTTGAAATGGAAGAGGTAGAGATATAGAGATACATTTTTTGGAAAATCGGATATCATGTTTTGGCTGATAGAGAAGTAGTGGGTGAAAGTTTCAACACTTCTATGCCAGCGCTTGCCACAAAATGGTATAGAAACTTCCTTTATAAAATTGTTTTTTTAGACTAAAATGATCATTTTTAGATAGCTAACATTAAATCTCATTATGTACCAAGCAATTTCACATACATTGTATCAATTAATAACACAGTGGACAGGATTATGCCACATTTTGCATTTAGGGAACCTAGGATTCAGCAAAGTTAAGTAACTTGTCCAAGGTCACAAAGACAGGAAGCAGTAAGGTCATACTGGCACCCCAGTCTTGTGATTAATGCTCTTTTAATTCTATCCAGAATCCTCCTGAGACATGTCCTTCTCTTGCCAGGATAAACTCATCAATCTTCTGGCTAAGAAATGGACTGTCTGATTCATGTTTTAAAAGAAGATGAGATACACAACCTTGGTTCACAAAAGTCAATGAGCTCTTCTTGATAAAGGAAGAATCCATTTAAACTTTTACAGTGGTCAAGTGGTCAAGATCATGCAGAAAAGGGAAAAACAAACACTGCCTGTGAGTCATGAGAAGCAGAAGAACGGATGGCTATTCAGTAAAATTTTGCTGAATGACAGCTCAGGATGGAGTAACCAAGGGGATAGCACTTTAGGTCATCTTGCAGGTTTTGTTACCCAACTCACCTTCAAATGCCAAACCTTTCATAGGGAATGTTAAAAAAAAAAAAAAGCCAGTAATAGCTCAGGTGAAGAAAGGAAGTCTTGCCTGTTTCTGACCTACAAGATGACAAATAGGGAACTGGGGCTCTTTCTTGTTCATAACGTCTCCAGATTTCCATCTGTACTTTCTTCCTGTCTTATTTGTAGGCTTGCCCAAATCACTAAACTCTTCTGTATGTATTTGCTTTTCTTTTGAAATGTTTATCACTTACACAAGATGTTAGGATCTTGATTCTGAAAGAGTCTGTAAAGAAGCGAATTTATACATTAGGTGAGTTTTTACAAACACCAGCCCAATGTCAAATAATCTTTGAACATTTGATTCTTGTCCTGATGCTGCCACTACTGGGCCCCATGTGGAAAGTAACCCTTTCACATTCTACACTCAACCCTTTCCTCTGCTGACCTGTGCCTGAAGTTAGACCTACCATTTTGTGTAACAAAAGTTAACTGCGAAGCATCTGCACTAGGTGAATTTCGTATTATGCCAATGCTAATCAAGCACAGGTAACTAAAACTGAATGTAAACAAAATAGGAACAAAACACAAACTTTCTTCCACTTAAGGCAGTTTGTGGATAATAAAATCCCTTTAAGAGAGGAAACTGGATCTTATGAGAAATCAACTCTTATCTTCCAAGTTCCCTTCTTAAAGGTTTTTGTTTTTGTTTTTTGCTGCTGCGAGCAGTTCAGCAAAGGAGCCTTCCATTTCTATTAAGCAAATTTACACGGGGTGAACACTCTCAATCCACCGTGCTGCGAGAGGACTCCCAGGGGTTTAGGAATCACCAATGTAGCTCCACAGACACATTATTTTGATGGAGTGATTTCCACGTTGCGGCTAAAACTGACAATGTGTTTTCACAGCCCAGGTGTTGGGGCTAAGGCAGTAAGTCTCAGGGAGATTCGGGGACCCGCGCCTGGGGAGTGCAAATGCGCTATGAAGCCCTGGCCTGGAGGCGAACCTTTCAACTCCCAGGCGTTCTTCCAGGACCTGGACCTCCTGGCAGGGGCCTGAACGCGTCCCTTACTTGCACCAATTTTCGGGCGTCCTTCCGGCAGCGCCGGCTCACTAAGCCGCCCGTACGCCTGCGATGGGGGCTTCGTAGGTTTGGGCGCGCAGTAGCCTGGGACAGACCCTGTGCCCAGCGCGAAGCCAGTCTGTGTCTTTTGAACGACTAAGCGTCGCCAGCACAGTCAATTCCGGGCAGAATGAAAGGAATCCAGACCAGGGCATGGGTCACCACGGTGACTTTAAATACCCAGGGACTGTGAAGTGGGGAAGAGCTGTCTTTGGAGAAGCGCCACGCAGGCTTTGGTGAGGCTCGGGAGGGAGGGCGCCCACACTCCGCTGGGCGAGCGGCCGCGCGGGTAGAGCCAAGCCGACCCCGGATTCGGGTGACGCGTCACTCCGCTGTCAGGGAGGGTCCGGGCCCGGGGGCTCAGGGGCAGGGGACAGGAAAAACCTTACTTCAAAGATAGGAGTGACCTGAGGTCTCGCCTGGGGGGCTCCAAGGCCGTGGCCCCAGCACTGCACTGCGCTGCTGGGAAGAGCCCAGGAAGGGGCGCGGATCCCCGCCCCCGGCGCGCGCAGCCCCAGCCCCGCCTCCTCCCGATGCGCCCCGCCCCTCCCGGCTCGTGCCGCCCGCGCGCCGGGGGAGCTTCCGAGGAACCCGCCCGGCGGGCACCCCTCTGCCCTAGCGCAGGCGCGAGCGCGCACCGCCTCTCCGGCCAGGCGCCCCGCTGGCGCTCCCGCCCCGCCTCCGCACGCGCCCCCGCCCCGGGCACCTCTGATTGGCGGTGGGCCGGGCCAGCAGGTGTCGGCGGCCGCTGCGGCCAGGCTGGCCCCCGCTGCCTGCGGCGCGGGCGCCTCCCTCGCAGCCGCTGCCACCGCCGCGCTCCCCGCCTTCTGCTCGCTCCCCGGCTCCCGCTGCGGCTGCGGTTCTGGCGGCCGAGCCCCCAAGGCGCTGCCGCTTAGATCCGGCGCGCCGACAGACCCGCGCCCCTGCCTCGCTGCTCGCAGCTCGCTCATCCACGCACCGCGCCGCGCTGCTGCGGCAGGTGCCCCAGGCGTCCTGAGGCGCGGTGGCCGCCATCAATGACCCGGGCCACGGAACTGCTCCAGCCCGGCTACCCCTTGTGAGTACCGTCCCCTCCTCTTGGCGGCTTTGCGCCACTCTCCCGGTTGCGTTGCCGCAACTTCGGGGGTGGGTGTGTGGAGGTGTCTCTCACGTACCCCCCCCCCCCCCGCCCATACACACCCCTGCGAGCCCTGAGCGTGGGCCTCTGGGCACGGCCAGTCTGCCTCTGCGGTGGGGCTTGAGGGCGGGGGTGGGAGCCCTTGAACTTGGCGGAGGATCGTCGCAGAGTCGGAACCGCCCCTTTCTCCCTTGGACGCGGCTGGAGCTCGACTGTGCGTTTCCCTCGCGTTTGGCGTTCCTCGCTGGCCACGTATCTCCTGGGCTGAGGTTCACCGCGCACCTACTACGCTGCAGGCTCACCGGCGGGCGCCTGGAACCATCGGGTAAGCACCCCGGAGCAGCCCAGCGCGGCGGACTTGACTCTTTCCGACTCTTAATTCCTGTAAAATGGGGCTAATCAGGACTCCCTCAAGGTCATGGCCGGTGCGCGGAGTAAGAACCCTAGTGGGTCGCGTCTGGTTAGGTCCGCGGACTGCTTGGGTAGGCGCGCGCTGTTGCAGATGGTCACTTTAGCTTCATCCCGGTCTCCTTTTCAAAATTCCTTCCCCCCAACTTTGCTGGATTTGGAGAGGTCGGGAGCCGATCCCAAGGGACCCTACAGAGGTTTGAGGGGTATCCGTGGGGGACCTTTGCGGTGAGCCGAGCGCTTCTGCGGCTGGGACCCCTGGACCTGCAGCATTTGCAGCATCCCCTCCAATCTCAGTCATTTAATTTGCTAACGTCTCGGCAGGGTAGGGGAATTTGCTAGGTGCCTGCTCTTAGATCCATCCTGCTCCGTTTCCTTCTCCCAAATAAGCCCTGTTCCCGAGGATAAGTATGGGAGAGATTAACTGTACACACCAGTTTGGGCCCTAGGACTCCGTAAGAGAAGCGTGTACGCTCTGCTCTTGGCTCAGTCAACATTCGCTCTCATCAGCTCTAAGAAAATGTCGCGAGCCTGGCTTCATCCTGCCGGCCCTACTCCCTGC